>JAVJIF010033376.1:0-184565 GCA_038442645.1 Agave tequilana
ATAGGTGATGGCTATATGATAATGGCAATTATGCGGAATTTAAAAATTTAACTCTAAACAATTAGCACAATACAATATTTCTTGCAAGTAAAGGACAATGTAAAATTGCAAGTAATAAAAGAGATAGAGTTAGAGAAATTTGAGCAAACGCAAACACGCCGATATGTTTCCGAGGTTCGAGCCACGCTCTACGTCCCCGCCTTCACACTTGAAGGATTTCCACTATTGAGGATCCCACCGGATCAACAATACAAGGACAACACTTGTCCGTCTCCCGTGATGACACTTCACCACCTGAGCACACTAGCTCGCCTTGAGGCCGATGCCTCTACAACTTCACTCAATTACAATGGAAGTGATCACACTTGATCACTTTTACAAATAGCTCACTAAGCACAATCCTAGAACCAAATAGTAGACTTAGAGTATGGGATTGTGTAGTGCAAAAAAGAGAGAAGTAGAGGAATAGGCTCCAAGAAAGGTGATGGAAATTTAGGCTTTGGAGAGAAAAATCTTTTCTTTTGAAAACTTTGGAAATCTTTGAAACTCTTGTCAAAATTCACTTGATAGCTCTAAAAATCATTAGTCATTTCATATGAAGTGACCACCTATTTATAGGGGTCAAAAACTGCTCAAGAGATTCGTTGGAGACAAATCCCAAAAGTCAAAGAGTCAGAAAATATAGCTGTTGGGTCTGTCAGAATTTTTGACAGACTACGGTCGACCGGGTCGGTCGACCGCCAACGGTCAAAAATCCGACCGTTGGGGCTCACCGGTCGACTGGGTCGGTCGACTGGCATTTCCAGAGAGCAGCAGGTTGGGGGCCGGTCGAGTATCGGTCGACTCCCGTCGACTGATACGCATATGCACAAATGTGCATGTCGGTCGAGTGCCGGTCGACTGCCGGTCGACCGGTCACTGTGAATTCTGAAAAATCAGAATTCACAGAACCTGGAAAATTTTGGGTTTGGGTTTTGGGTCTTGGATAAAACATTTTGGTCTTGAAAAATCATAGAGTATGAGCATGTGTCATACTACTATCAAGGTAAAATACTGGTAAAAATTTTTTTGATAAAAACTTGATTTTCAATAAAATGTTTTCCCAAAAACTAGTCTCTCTAAAAATCGTATTTCCAAAATAGATATTTTCAACTAAACTGAGTTTGGAAATAGAAATGGAAAGTATTTTGAAGCCATAAACCACTCTAGAAAATGTGTGTGTGTGTATATCCCATATCTCTACTTCTACTATTTAGTTTTGACAAAATATTCTAAAATGAAAATAAACAAAGTACAAATCTTGGATTCTTAAGCAAGTCTTGATCTTCTTCTTGAACTTTTCTTCAACGCAAATCCGAAGCTTCCTATGTGCTTTAGCTTGGGAATGCAAATGTTGGGCGAACTCCAAATTGTGAGTCTTTTAGCGGAGTTGTCAAAATCTGTTTCTTGAACCTGAAATACTTTAAAATCAAGAATATTAAATACATAACTAAATATGTTTTGCTATCATCAAAATAACCGGGATAATGGCCTTTGGGCCAACAATCTCCCCCTTTTTGATGATGGCAAAACATATGTAGTTATCACAAGATATTTGGGTAGAGTCTTCAAATGAAGCTCCCCCTCAACATATGCATATTTAAAAGTCATACTCAGGCATAGTGATAAAAAAATAAGCATCACACATGTAAAAATAAACATCACACATCCATGCCCATAGAAAATATCAACCACACATGTCATATCATAGATAAAGGAAATGAGTCTCAACATGACATAAATACATACCACACAAGACATGTCCACAACACAAAAATAAAGGTGTCCAAAATAAAGGTGTCCAACACAACAAAATAAGTCACATACATAACAAAATATCTCTCTCCAAATATCTCTCCCCCTTTTTGACATCATCAATAAAGGGGAGGTCACACATCAGCATCACTCAGTCGCCTCGTCATCCTCCTCCTCCTCGTCATCATCAGAACCCTCGGCCATCGTCTGGTCATCACCATCATCTGAGGAAGAAGAGGAAACTCTCCTCTGATATCCACACGGCATCACCACTGGGGCGCGTGGTGGAACAGAGAGCGAGCTGGGAGGACAGGGAGACCAGCAGCACATCAGGAGACGACTATGTCCAATTTAGAGAACAGAGATTGGAACTGAACATCCACAAATATCATGGATAGCCATATAGGACAAGTCGTTTCGGACCTCCGCCCGAAAAAGCATCCATATCCAGCAGCAGCCTCATATCTGCCCGAAGAGAAGCATCACGAGCACCATATCTGCACGAAGTGCAGAGACTTGCTCACCGACCCAGGCCTGAGTGCCTCGATGCTGCGAGCGGACCTCAGAAGCAGAAGCACCTGAAACTCAGGAGCAGGAAAAACAGGAGGTGGGAGCTGGAGCTGGATCATCTGCAGGAACAGGTGGTGGTTGCACAGCTGCGTGTCGACGCAACTGAGCTTCCATCATCTTTAAGGCAGCAGCATTGAAATCTGAAGAGGTTTTGAAGGGGCTTGACCAGAGAAATCAAAATCTAGAGCCCTAAGCAAATGGGTAATGAGCATGCCGTAAGGCAGACTCCTACCAGCAGTACGAATCTGATCACCACTCATGTGAGAAGCGATCACTCGAGGGAAATTTATCTTAATGCCTTTAAGGAGGCAATAGATAATCAAGGGAACAGGACCTCGAGCATGGCTAAATTCACCGGATTTTGGCACGATGTTATGAAAGACAATCTTAGCAAGGACCTGAGATTGGAGGGTATACTGACTCACAATCTCATTCCTCACTAGATCGGGATTGTCATCCTGGTGAAGAAGAGTGGATGCGGTGAGTGAAGACTCACCCTCCGGATATCCAGGAAAATCATGTAGGTCATAAGAGTAAACATCTATTCCATCAGTGGAAAGATGAAGAATTCTAGCAAATTGACCTAGGGAAATGTTTATGTCCCTACCCATCACACGGGAAATAATCCGGTTCCCACTAAATTCAAAATTGGCATAGAAATAGGGAACCAAAGAAGTGTAAACTTTCTCCCTAATGGAGAGAAAATCTACAAGATTGTTGGCACGAAGTATGTGGGGGATATCTAAATGTTCAAAATCATGCATAGCCACATATCTACCCGAAATAGTATTCCTAGGGGCTAAATGTGTGTAACGATCAGAGGCAAGATCGTTACGGAACACAGGTTCAGTCCTAGGGGCTTGAGATGAGGATTGGGCAATGCCCTTCCCTTCTCAGAACGATGTCTTTTTGGTGGCATGATAAAAATCCAATTTTTAGGTTTTTGCAGTTAATGGCACGATCTAGATGATCAATCAACCTAATATGAAGACAAAGGAAGTGATAGATCTAAGCTAGAAAGGAATAACAAGTGAAAAATTCGAAATTTTTACCTTTGAGAAAAACTGAAACCCTAGCTTGAAATCCAGAAATTCTGAGAATCTGACGGATGGATCGGCTTGAGATTGAAGATCCGAGTTAGAAATGAGAAGATTAAATGGGTTTTGAAGGAATTTAGGATCAGGTGTTCGGATTGAAGATGGGAATTTGGAGAAAAGGGGCTCCTTCGGTCGCTGTGAGAGGAAATGAGAGAGAGAGTGCGAAACAGTGGAAAAAGGTCAAATATATGCCAGAATACGACTATCGGTCGACTGGGATTGAGGGACCGGTCGACCGAAAAGAAACAGAGAGTCCTGCATCTAAATCGGTCGACTGGTCCTATACCAGCAGTCGACCGGTAGCACAAAAAAAAATCAAAAAAATTTCTCAGACAGAGCCGGTCGACTGGGGTTAGGGGCCAGTCGACCGGTAAGTCTGAAAAATCTGCTACCATATTCTGACCAAAAAAAAATTTTATAAATAAACATTATAACAAATAAAAATATGTTATATTATAATAATCAGGGATAACACAATTATTTTTAAATCTTCATTTAGTGATCATATCAACAAAACTTCACACAAAATTATTTAATTTTATTTTACATATTTAAGCAAAGGTATAAAGATGTTGAAGCCGAATACCCAGTGACGGTTCTGAACTTCATCCTCTTGATCCTCTTGAATGAGTTGAGGTGCGCAATTGCCATCTTTAAGGTATGCTCTCAACTATAAAAATTTTCAAAAAGTTTTATTTTATTTATGAAAAATAGGTCTATATATGTATACAAGTATATAATCACAAAATCTAAACTATACATATAGATACACAAAAATTGGACATGTGGACAAGTATGACATAAGGCATAACAATACAAGATATGAAAATTAATACAAGGCATGTACACAACATGATAGAAAGGTAGTTCTATATAAGTATGTATCAATAATGAATCAAAAGCAAACTAACCATTCTACACATATGTATACATGTCAAAAAGAAATCAAAATTGAACATGGCATATACAATCATGTTAGAGTTGCAAGTTTATACTAATCATGTATCAATGAAGCATAAAACTAAACTAGCAATCCTATAACAATTGTATATACAAAATTAAAAACTCTTAAATGGAGATGTTACCAATTTACGGTTAGTCTCCAAAAATAGGTGCCTCACGATAGCGATGCAAGCTAGATTTGAACTTTGAGCTTAGTTGCATCTACCACCCCGGGCACCGTCTCCCCTAAGTCTTGGAGGAAGTAGATCCACCTGTGTCACCTACATTTGGAGGATCTTTTGGTACCCAAATCTTTGAGGGTCCTTTAGGGTTAGTACCGGGGCGAACCCAAACATATTTATTCTTAACATTATTTTTGCATAACAAAATTTTTCTAAATGGCTTTGCGGCCACAATGAGTGCAAACATAAATCCTACCATTTCCATACATGTATGCATGCTTGTGAGTGTGAGCATGTTTCCGTGCATGTGTGTGTGCATGTTTCCTTGGGGTGTTCCCTTAGGAAATTTAGAAGCTATCTTTTCAATCAAATGCACAATTTTTAAGTGTGGAGTCCAAAGCATCAACACGCTTTTGGATCTCAACAAAATCATTTTTATCTATTGAAACCATGGGGGTTTTACCCTTATTTGCAAGTTTATGCTTATCAAAATCATTTTTCAATTTTTCAAATGCACTAGATAAAACATCTTTTTCTTTAACAACTATTTCTACTTTATGTTTTAAAGCTTCATTTTCTCTTTTAATTTCTTATTTAGTGATTGGGAAATTTCATACCTATTTTGCAATTCTTCAAAAAATGTGCAAGTTCATCCATAGTCAAATCATCATCTTCTAAGGTGTTTTCTAGAGTTACCTTTGGTACATCCTCCCCATGTGCCATGAAACACATGTGCGCGGCGTCGACTTCCTCTTCGGATTCCGACTCCGTGTCATCCCAAGTAGCCACCATGGCCTTCTTCTTTCTTTGCCCGTTCTTGGATGTGGTTGCTTGTAGAGGGGGCAATCGGCAATGAGGTGACCAATCTTCTTGCAATGGAAGCAAGGACCGGGCTCCTCTCTTTTCTTTCAAATCTCCCTTGAGGTTTCCCTCGCCGGAAATTGCTTTGTCTTCCCTTTTTGTAGAACATCTTGCCTACCTTCCGGATGAGCATGGCGAAGTCTTCATCGCACTCGTCCGATGAATCATCCTCGTCTTGAATGGTGGAGCGGCTTTGAAGGCTATTGATTTCTTCTTGGGTGCCTCCCTTTCTTCTCGTACCTTCATCTCCATCTCATGTGTTTTGAGATTGCCGATGAAGCCGGAGAAGTCCATCTCCTCTTTGTCATTTAGCTCTTTGAGGGTTGTCGCCTTGACTTCCAAGCTTTGGGAAGAGCTCTAATCACCTTCCTTATCTTTTGATCGTTGTCAATCTTGTCACCTAAGGAAGAAAGAGCATTAGTTATTTTTGTAAAGCGAGTGAGCATGTCATCAATGCTCTCATTATCAATCATGTAAAAATTCTCATATTGAGAACGTAGCAAGTCAACTTTTGCTCTCTTGACTTGTGACGTTCCCTCATGAGTCACAATAAGCATGTTCCAAACTTCATATGCCGATTTACAATTAATGATGCGTGCAAGGTCATCTTCATTAAGTGCTTGTGTTAATGCATATTGTGCCCTAGCATTAGCTTCATAGTCCTTGGTGGTATCCTCGGACCATGTGCTCTCATCACTAGTGGGTTCAATGAATTCTTTGGTGACGGCCCTAGCTACCTTGACTCCTAGGGATTTTAGAAAAAGGTTCATCTTGACCTTCCAAATAGGGAAGTTCAAGCCATCAAATTTGGGTGGGGACTTAATGCTTGAAAAATCTAGAGATGCCATGTATGATGAATAAAATGCACAATAAATAATAAATGCAACAAATGTATATAGCCAACTAAAGGATCTCCCTAAGGTTGTTAGACCTAAGTTGTAGGGTTAGGCTCTGATACAATTGAAATCACCTAGAGGGGGGGTGAATAGGTGATGGCTATATGATAATGGCAATTATGCGGAATTTAAAAATTTAACTCTAAACAATTAGCACAATACAATATTTCTTGCAAGTAAAGGACAATGTAAAATTGCAAGTAATAAAAGAGATAGAGTTAGAGAAATTTGAGCAAACGCAAACACGCCGATATGTTTCCGAGGTTCGAGCCACGCTCTACGTCCCCGCCTTCACACTTGAAGGATTTCCACTATTGAGGATCCCACCGGATCAACAATACAAGGACAACACTTGTCCGTCTCCCGTGATGACACTTCACCACCTTGAGCACACTAGCTCGCCTTGAGGCCGATGCCTCTACAACTTCACTCAATTACAATGGAAGTGATCACACTTGATCACTTTTACAAATAGCTCACTAAGCACAATCCTAGAACCAAATAGTAGACTTAGAGTATGGGATTGTGTAGTGCAAAACTAGAGAGAAGTAGAGGAATAGGCTCCAAGAAAGGTGATGGAAATTTAGGCTTTGGAGAGAAAAATCTTTTCTTTTGAAAACTTTGGAAATCTTTGAAACTCTTGTCAAAATTCACTTGATAGCTCTAAAAATCATTAGTCATTTCATATGAAGTGACCACCTATTTATAGGGGTCAAAAACTGCTCAAGAGATTCGTTGGAGACAAATCCCAAAAGTCAAAGAGTCAGAAAATATAGCTGTTGGGTCTGTCAGAATTTTGACAGACTACCGGTCGACCGGGTCGGTCGACCGCCAACGGTCAAAAATCCGACCGTTGGGGCTCACCGGTCGACTGGGTCGGTCGACTGGCATTTCCAGAGAGCAGCAGGTTGGGGGCCGGTCGAGTATCGGTCGACTCCCGGTCGACTGATACGCATATGCACAAATGTGCATGTCGGTCGAGTGCCGGTCGACTGCCGGTCGACCGGTCACTGTGAATTTCTGAAAAATCAGAATTCACAGAACCTGGAAAATTTTGGTTTGGGTTTTGGGTCTTGGATAAAACATTTTGGTCTTGAAAAATCATAGAGTATGAGCATGTGTGTCATACTACTATCAAGGTAAATACTTGGTAAAAATTTTTTGATAAAAACTTGATTTTCAATAAAATGTTTTTCCAAAAACTAGTCTCTCTAAAATCGTATTTCCAAAATAGATATTTTCAACTAAACTGAGTTTGGAAATAGAAATGGAAAGTATTTTGAAGCCATAAACCACTCTAGAAAATGTGTGTGTGTGATATCCCATATCTCTACTTCTACTATTTAGTTTTGACAAAATATTCTAAAATGAAAATAAACAAAGTACAAATCTTGGATTCTTAAGCAAGTCTTGATCTTCTTCTTGAACTTTTCTTCAACGCAAATTCCGAAGCTTCCTATGTGCTTTAGCTTGGGAATGCAAATGTTGGGCGAACTCCAAATTTGTGAGTCTTTTAGCGGAGTTGTCAAATCTGTTTCTTGAACCTGAAATACTTTAAAATCAAGAATATTAAATACATAACTAAATATGTTTTGCTATCATCAAAATAACCGGGATAATGGCCTTTGGGCCAACAATCTCCCCTTTTTGATGATGGCAAAACATATGTAGTTATCACAAGATATTTTGGGTAGAGTCTTCAAATGAAGCTCCCCCTCAACATATGCATATTTAAAAGTCATACTCAGGCATAGTGATAAAAAAATAAGCATCACACATGTAAAAAAAACATCACACATCCATGCCCATAGAAAATATCAACCACACATGTCATATCATAGATAAAGGAAATGAGTCTCAACATGACATAAATACATACCACACAAGACATGTCCACAACACAAAAATAAAGGTGTCCAAAATAAAGGTGTCCAACACAACAAAATAAGTCACATACATAACAAAATATCTCTCTCCAAATATCTCTCCCCCTTTTTGACATCATCAATAAAGGGGAGGTCACAATCAGCATCACTCAGTCGCCTCGTCATCCTCCTCCTCGTCATCATCAGAACCCTCGGCCATCGTCTGGTCATCACCATCATCTGAGGAAGAAGAGGAAACTACCTCCTCTGTATCCACGGCATCAACTCTGGGGCGCGGTGGTGGAACAGAGACGCGAGCTCTGGGAGGGAAAGGAGGACCAGCAGCAGGGAGACGACGAGCACCCGGAGTCCCATCAGGAACGACTATGTCCAATTTAGAGAACAGAGATTGGAACTGAACATCCACAAATCTCATGGACTCAGCCATATAGGACAAGTCGTTTCGGACCTCCGCCCGAAAAGCAGCATCCATAGCAGCACGAGCCTCCATCTGCCCGAAGAGAAGCATCACGAGCAGCCATATCTGCACGAAGTGCAGAGACTTGCTCACCGACCCAGGCCTGATGTGCCTCGATCTGCGAGCGGACCTCAGAAGCAGAAGCACCCTGAAACTCAGGAGCAGGAAAAAAGGAGGTGGAGCTGGAGCTGGATCAGCTGCAGGAACAGGTGGTGGTTGCACAGCTGCGTGTCGACGCAACTGAGCTTCCATCATCTTTAAGGCAGCAGCATTGAAATCTGAAGAGGGTTTTGAAGGGGCTTGACCAGAGAAATCAAAATCTAGAGCCCTAAGCAAATGGGTAATGAGCATGCCGTAAGGCAGACTCCTACCAGCAGTACGAATCTGATCACCACTCATGTGAGAAGCGATCACTCGAGGGAAATTTATCTTAATGCCTTTAAGGAGGCAATAGATAATCAAGGGAACAGGACCTCGAGCATGGCTAAATTCACCGGATTTTGGCACGATGTTATGAAAGACAATCTTAGCAAGGACCTGAGATTGGAGGGTATACTGACTCACAATCTCATTCCTCACTAGATCGGATTGTCATCCTGGTGAAGAAGAGTGGATGCGGTGAGTGAAGACTCACCCTCCGGATATCCAGGAAATCATGTAGGTCATAAGAGTAAACATCTATTCCATCAGTGGAAAGATGAAGAATTCTAGCAAATTGACCTAGGGAAATGTTTATGTCCCTACCCATCACACGGGAAATAATCCGGTTCGCACTAAATTCAAAATTGGCATAGAAATAGGGAACCAAAGAAGTGTAAACTTTCTCCCTAATGGAGAGAAAATCTACAAGATTGTTGGCACGAAGTATGTGGGGGATATCTAAATGTTCAAAATCATGCATAGCCACATATCTACCCGAAATAGTATTCCTAGGGGCTAAATGTGTGTAACGATCAGAGGCAAGATCGTTACGGAACACAGGTTCAGTCCTAGGGGCTTGAGATGAGGATTGGGCAATGCCCTTTCCCTTCTCAGAACGATGTCTTTTTGGTGGCATGATAAAAATCCAATTTTTAGGTTTTTGCAGTTAATGGCACGATCTAGATGATCAATCAACCTAATATGAAGACAAAGGAAGTGATAGATCAAGCTAGAAAGGAATAACAAGTGAAAAATTCGAAATTTTTACCTTTGAGAAAAACTGAAACCCTAGCTTGAAATCCAGAAATTCTGAGAATCTGACGGATGGATCGGCTTGAGATTGAAGATCCGAGTTAGAAATGAGAAGATTAAAATGGGTTTTGAAGGAATTTAGGATCAGGTGTTCGGATTTGAAGATGGGAATTTTGGAGAAAAGGGGCTCCTTCGGTCGCTGTGAGAGGAAATGAGAGAGAGAGTGCGAAACAGTGGAAAAAGGTCAAATATATGCCAGAATACGACTATCGGTCGACTGGGATTGAGGGACCGGTCGACCGAAAGAAACAGAGAGTCCTGCATCTAAATCGGTCGACTGGTCCTATACCAGCAGTCGACCGGTAGCACAAAAAAAAATCAAAAATTTTCTCAGACAGAGCCGGTCGACTGGGGTTAGGGGCCAGTCGACCGGTAAGTCTGAAAAATCTGCTACCATATTCTGACCAAAAAAAAATTTATAAATAAACATTATAACAATAAAAATATGTTATATTATAATAATCAGGGATAACACAATTATTTTTAAATCTTCATTTAGTGATCATATCAACAAAACTTCACACAAAATTATTTATTTTATTTTACATATTTAAGCAAAGGTATAAAGATGTTGAAGCCGAATACCCAGTGACGGGTTCTGAACTTCATCCTCTTGATTCCTCTTGAATGAGTTGAGGTGCGCAATTGCCATCTTTAAGGTATTTGCTCAACTATAAAAATTTTCAAAAGTTTTATTTTATTTATGAAAAATAGGTCTATATATGTATACAAGTATATAATCACAAAATCTAAACTATACATATAGATACACAAAAATTGGACATGTGGACAAGTATGACATAAGGCATAACAATACAAGATATGAAAATAATACAAGGCATGTACACAACATGATAGAAAGGTAGTTCTATATAAGTATGTATCAATAATGAATCAAAAGCAAACTAACCATTCTACACATATGTATACATGTCAAAAAGAAATCAAAATTGAACATGGCATATACAATCATGTTAGAGTTGCAAGTTTATACTAATCATGTATCAATGAAGCATAAAACTAAACTAGCAATCCTATAACAATTGTATATACAAAATTAAAAACTCTTAAATGGAGATGTTACCAATTTACGGTTAGTCTCCAAAAATAGGTGCCTCCACGATAGCGATGCAAGCTAGATTTGAACTTTGAGCTTAGTTGCATCTACCACCCGGGCACCGTCTCCCCTAAGTCTTGGAGGAAGTAGATCCACCTGTGTCACCTACATTTGGAGGATCTTTTGGTACCCAAATCTTTGAGGGTCCTTTAGGGTTAGTACCGGGGCGAACCCAAACATATTTATTCTTAACATTATTTTTTGCATAACAAAATTTTTCTAAATGGCCTTTGCGGCCACAATGAGTGCAAACATAAATCCTACCATTTCCATACATGTATGCATGCTTGTGAGTGTGAGCATGTTTCCGTGCATGTGTGTGTGCATGTTTCCCTTGGGGTGTTCCCTTAGGAAATTTAGAAGCTATCTTTTTCAAATCAAATGCACAATTTTTAAGTGTGGAGTCCAAAGCATCAACACGCTTTTGGATCTCAACAAAATCATTTTTATCTATTGAAACCATGGGGGTTTTACCCTTATTTGCAAGTTTATGCTTATCAAAATCATTTTTCAATTTTTCAAATGCACTAGATAAAACATCTTTTTCTTTAACAACTATTTCTACTTTATGTTTTAAAGCTTCATTTTCTCTTTTTAATTTCTTATTTAGTGATTGGGAAATTTCATACCTATTTTGCAATTCTTCAAAAAATTGTGCAAGTTCATCCATAGTCAAATCATCATCTTCTAAGGTATTTTCTAGAGTTACCTTTGGTACATCCTCCCCATGTGCCATGAAACACATGTGCGCGGCGTCGACTTCCTCTTCGGATTCCGACTCCGTGTCATCCCAAGTAGCCACCATGGCCTTCTTCTTTCTTTGCCCGTTCTTGGATGTGGTTGCTTGTAGAGCGGGGCAATCGGCAATGAGGTGACCAATCTTCTTGCAATGGAAGCAAGGACCGGGCTCCTCTCTTTTTCTTTCAAATCTCCCTTGAGGTTTCCCTCGCCGGAAATTGCTTTGTCTTCCTTTTTGTAGAACATCTTGCCTACCTTCCGGATGAGCATGGCGAAGTCTTCATCGCACTCGTCCGATGAATCATCCTCGTCTTGAATGGTTGGAGCGGCTTTGAAGGCTATTGATTTCTTCTTGGGTGCCTCCCTTTCTTCTCGTACCTTCATCTCCATCTCATGTGTTTTGAGATTGCCGATGAAGCCGGAGAAGTCCATCTCCTCTTTGTCATTTAGCTCTTTGAGGGTTGTCGCCTTGACTTTCCAAGCTTTGGGAAGAGCTCTAATCACCTTCCTTATCTTTTGATCGTTGTCAATCTTGTCACCTAAGGAAGAAAGAGCATTAGTTAGTTATTTTTGTAAAAGCGAGTGAGCATGTCATCAATGCTCTCATTATCAATCATGTAAAAATTCTCATATTGAGAACGTAGCAAGTCAACTTTTGCTCTCTTGACTTGTGACGTTCCCTCATGAGTCACAATAAGCATGTTCCAAACTTCATATGCCGATTTACAATTAATGATGCGTGCAAGGTCATCTTCATTAAGTGCTTGTGTTAATGCATATTGTGCCCTAGCATTAGCTTCATAGTCCTTGGTGGTATCCTCGGACCATGTGCTCTCATCACTAGTGGGTTCAATGAATTCTTGGTGACGGCCCTAGCTACCTTGACTCCTAGGGATTTTAGAAAAAGGTTCATCTTGACCTTCCAAATAGGGAAGTTCAAGCCATCAAATTTGGGTGGGGACTTAATGCTTGAAAAATCTAGAGATGCCATGTATGATGAATAAATGCACAATATATAATAAATGCAACAAATGTATATAGCCAACTAAAGGATCTCCCTAAGGTTGTTAGACCTAAGTTGTAGGGTTAGGCTCTGATACCAATTGAAATCACCTAGAGGGGGGGTGAATAGGTGATGGCTATATGATAATGGCAATTATGCGGAATTTAAAAATTTAACTCTAAACAATTAGCACAATACAATATTTTCTTGCAAGTAAAGGACAATGTAAAATTGCAAGTAATAAAAGAGATAGAGTTAGAGAAATTTGAGCAAACGCAAACACGCCGATATGTTTCCGAGGTTCGAGCCACGCTCTACGTCCCCGCCTTCACACTTGAAGGATTTCCACTATTGAGGATCCCACCGGATCAACAATACAAGGACAACACTTGTCCGTCTCCCGTGATGACACTTCACCACCTTGAGCACACTAGCTCGCCTTGAGGCCGATGCCTCTACAACTTCACTCAATTACAATGGAAGTGATCACACTTGATCACTTTTACAAATAGCTCACTAAGCACAATCCTAGAACCAAATAGTAGACTTAGAGTATGGGATTGTGTAGTGCAAAACTAGAGAGAAGTAGAGGAATAGGCTCCAAGAAAGGTGATGGAAATTTAGGCTTTGGAGAGAAAAATCTTTCTTTTGAAAACTTGGAAATCTTTGAAACTCTTGTCAAAATTCACTTGATAGCTCTAAAAATCATTAGTCATTTCATATGAAGTGACCACCTATTTATAGGGGTCAAAAACTGCTCAAGAGATTCGTTGGAGACAAATCCCAAAAGTCAAAGAGTCAGAAAATATAGCTGTTGGGTCTGTCAGAATTTTTGACAGACTACCGGTCGACCGGGTCGGTCGACCGCCAACGGTCAAAAATCCGACCGTTGGGGCTCACCGGTCGACTGGGTCGGTCGACTGGCATTTCCAGAGAGCAGCAGGTTGGGGGTCCGGTCGAGTATCGGTCGACTCCCGGTCGACTGATACGCATATGCACAAATGTGCATGTCGGTCGAGTGCCGGTCGACTGCCGGTCGACCGGTCACTGTGAATTTCTGAAAAATCAGAATTCACAGAACCTGGAAATTTTGGGTTTGGGTTTTGGGTCTTGGATAAAACATTTTGGTCTTGAAAAATCATAGAGTATGAGCATGTGTCATACTACTATCAAGGTAAAATACTTGGTAAAAATTTTTTTGATAAAACTTGATTTTCAATAAAATGTTTTTCCCAAAAACTAGTCTCTCTAAAATCGTATTTCCAAAATAGATATTTTCAACTAAACTGAGTTTGGAAATAGAAATGGAAAGTATTTTGAAGCCATAAACCACTCTAGAAAATGTGTGTGTGTGATATCCCATATCTCTACTTCTACTATTTAGTTTTGACAAAATATTCTAAAATGAAAATAAACAAAGTACAAATCTTGGATTCTTAAGCAAGTCTTGATCTTCTTCTTGAACTTTTCTTCAACGCAAATTCCGAAGCTTCCTATGTGCTTTAGCTTGGGAATGCAAATGTTGGGCGAACTCCAAATTTGTGAGTCTTTTAGCGGAGTTGTCAAAATCTGTTTCTTGAACCTGAAATACTTTAAAATCAAGAATATTAAATACATAACTAAATATGTTTTGCTATCATCAAAATAACCGGGATAATGGCCTTTGGGCCAACAAATCGGCCAGGTAGGGATAAGACTCGTGGGAGGTATCCGTGCTGGAGCAACGAGCCTAATTTTGCCAAAGCACTATTCTTCGAGGTTTCGCCTCTCTATCCCCAACCTTTGATACCGATTTGACAAAACTCAAACTCTAACAACTTTTCTCTTGGGTTAATCTCTTAAATGAGTCTGAGGTTTCCCTAGGGGCCAACATCTAGCAAATTTTATTTAGGATTGGGTTGTGTGAGTGAGGAGGTGATTTTTGGGCGAAGGGAGGGTAATGATTTCCCCATCTTATGTTTTATTGGGATATGCTCTTAAGTTCAATTCGTGCAATTGTGCAATATAGATAATAATGAACACACAAAGTGAGTAAATCACCCACGTGTTTGTCCTAAGTTATTGCAATGCAATATGTATACCTCTGTCAAGATCACAACAATACATGAACAAAATATAGTACATTAGAATTGAAATCAACACGTGGCTAGATGCAAATGTCTATACCGATTTAAAGCATCCAATTTCCTTATTTTAATTCTTAATTATTATAGTGCACAGGTAATCTAAACAAAACCTAGCAGTAAAATATAGCAATATATAAGAATTTACCCAACCACACAAAAGCAAGTGTGGACTTCTGCAATGCTAAAAATTTGACCTGCCCACTAAAAACAAAGAAGAAAAGTTAAAAAAAAGTAAGATCAAATCGTTCTCATCCCCGTCAATGGTGCCAGAATTTGATCGGGGTAAAACCGTGCACGAAAAGTGTATGTTTTGAAATCACGAGTTAAAAGTGCGTGCTTTGGCTTCCTCGATACTTCCGTTATAGCATAGAAGATAAATGGGTCGAATCCACAGGGACGGGAAGTGATAGAAGCTTTACCGGTCTATTCACGTGTGTGTTAACAGTTCTTCTATGTTTTAAAGAATGAAAAGAAAACAAAACAAAGAATGAAAAGAGAACAGTACAATGAAACACGAAGAAGTGAGAACATAGAAGAGAAGACATTTGTGATTTTTGAAATTATTTCTAAAATAAAGTGAAAAAGAAAGAAAACTACTAACTACTAATAGCTCTACTAACCATGCTAACCTCTTAGTGATAGTTGCCTCACACGTTTCCTTGGCTACTAGTCCTTGGTTCAAGAGCGTTTCAAAGCATGACCTATAAGATAACTTATCACATCCAGACTCAACAAACAAGTGCAAGCTACACTTAAACCATCAAAACTAAATAAGAGTAAGCATGAAATAAAATAATGTTAGCTTGTTAGAGAGTTAGAATGTTAGAGTGCTAGAATCCATCATTATGAGCTATCAATGGCTCTTGTAAGAGCATAGTTAAGTAGAGGCTATTAGATTCATGTAGATTATCAACTAAGGAGTTAGCAAGTTAGTGGTTAGTAGTTGTTGCCATGAGAGAAAAATTAGCAATGCATGTAAAAGGAGTTAGAGAGAAAAAAGAATGAGAGATAAAGAGAGAACTTTCATAGAGTGTCCCCTCTATTACAAGCACTCTTGCTTTCATCCTATGTACTACTCTCTTCCCTATTACAAGATCTACAAGAAATGACAAATACAAAAGAGAAAGTAGAAGAACAACTAAGCTAAACTACCCTAAAAACTATATACATGAAGAAGAAATAACCCTAAAAAACTCCTAAAAACTCTTCCAAAACTCCTCTCCCTCTGAGCTCTGGAAATACCAGGGTATTTATAGGCAAAAGGGGACACCGGGGAGAGTGTATAGAGTCGCGCGTCAAATCAGCTCCATAAAAGAGCCACGAAAATGCGGCTTCCGCAGCCATAATGTGGCCACGCACGCTGTGCCGCCTGTCACGTCTTCTTGGTTTGTCCCCTTGTCCGTATGTGCTACTGTTTTCTGAACAACTGCACCCTGTTTTGGCCGATCAGCTCCCCAAAGTCAATGGCTATATGTAGGCTGAAAAAATCACCAAGTAAATGAGATTTTTGTGCTTCTTCTTCATTTTATGCCATGGACCTAGAAACATACAAGAGAAGTATTATTAACAAAATTTAATATTGAATAAATGTGAAGATGTTGTATGAAATATATAATTTTGGAGACTAATCAAGAACCTTGTTATTTGTCGTATGCATTTTACTTGAATCCTAGAGTAAACTAACATGTTTAAGGTTTAGCCTGGAGGTAATCTCCAGTTGGTTTTATTTGTTTTTGGTGGTAGATTATTAGTAGGTTGTTGTCTTTCTCTACATTGATATTAAAACCAAATTTCTTTCAACCAATATCTTTCTTTAAATTCTTCAAACAAAAGAAGGTGTAAGGAAATAATAATATCAAAATGCTTCCATCGCATCTCTCCTTGCGGTTTGACCCGTATAGCCCTCACTACACGATTAAATTGTTAAGATTCAGAGTCAAAACCAATCAAATACACTTTTCATATTCTCTATATTCTTTTCGACAGTCAAATTTTGGCATCGTTGCAGGGGAGAAAACGGTATGCATTGTTTTCTAACTTTTCTTCTTTGGTTTCATGTACAGGAGCAAATCGTAGAAGATTGAATATTGCAGAACATTAACAGAGGCTTGGTGACTCTGCCTTAGAAGGCAGAGCACCTAACTCCACCACAAAGCCGCGAAAATGTAGCAAAAGCTACATTTTCACAGCAAAGTAGAGGAGTTTGACATCATGCTTCTTTGTCGGGTGATTGAATTGCAATTCCATAACTTTTGCAGTTATTTTTTTCCCTGTTAACCTGTTGTGCATACTAATTCTAATTCAACAGTAACTCATTCTTGTAAATTTTTAAAACACGATAAGACATTGCATCCTAGGGCATTCGTTTATTTCTGTTTATTTTAAATTACTATTGAAGAGTGCTTGAGATCGAGTTAAGGGTGCATAGTATCTAGATTAGGAAACACTTGTGGTGATTTAATTACTTTAAGTGATACTATTCTATTATTTTGCACACTTGGATAAAATCGACTTAAGGGCAAAACCCCTAACAAGATAAGATGGGGAAGTTATTACCCTTTCTTGGCCTACAAACCATTTTCTCACTCACAACCTAAGCCTAAATTTAAAATTTGAATAGACGCTGGCCTTAAGGACTTCTCATACTCACTAGGAGATTGACCTAATGAGGAAGTTGTTCGAATTTGACTCTTGTCAAATCGGTAACTAGTGTAAGATCACCTAGAAGGGGGGTGAATAGGTGATGGCTAATCTAATGGTCACTTATGAGCAAATAATGCGGAATTAAAACTAAGATGACCAATTAAAACTTCTTTTTATTAAACACTTATGTATAACACAAGAGTGTTGCCGAATTCCCTTGCGAGGCTCTGGACAAGCTCCTCTAGATTCCCCTTGAATGGGTTGAGGTGCCGCGTTGGCTCTCTTGGTTGAATACTAGTGTTAGCAACAATCTCACGCAAGTATATATCAAATATGCACAAGGGTATATCAAGCATGTAAAGTAAATACAATGTAAGTAATGCAAGATATAATAGAGACAAAAAGAGTAAGAGAGCAAGAGTGAGCAATCGCAAACACAAAGGGTTTGTTTCGAGGTTCGAGCACACTTGCTCTACATCCCCGCCTTCGACACACGAAGGATTTCCACTATGCACGATCCAACCGGATCTCTCCTTGGTGCCGCAACACCTACAAGCCCTCGGACTCCCAAAGTCCCTTACACACCACAAGCCCACCGGCTTGTCGAGGCCGCACCTCAAGCTACAAGAGTTCGCACCCGAACCCTAAACAACCACGAGCACACTTGCCCGTCTCCTCAAAGTACAAAGTAAAGATCTTTGGTGATCACAACACTTTGATCACCTAAAGTCACTCTCACTACAACACACCTATAGGAATATAGTAATGGATAGCTCAAGTGTGGTGTGAGAAAAGCAAGGAAAGAACTTTGGTGAAAAACACAAGAAATCACTTTTTACACTCTCTTGATGAATCTTCCCTTTTGATTGGAAGTATTTGCACACAAATTTTGTGGAGAAAACTTTCTGAAAGGAATGGGAAAATCTGGACAAAAGCTCTCCTAAAATCTTGGCTCAAAACAATGACAAAACCCCCTTTTATAGAGGCCAGAAAAATCTGACCGTTGGGCTCTGTCAGAGCTTCCGGTCGACCGGTCCGGTCGACCGGCAACGGTCAAAATCCGACCGTTGCAGCCTCCGGTCGACCGACCCGGTCGACCGAGCAACTGGAGGAGAGAGTAAAACTCTCTGTCGGTCGACCGGCCCGGTCGACCGATAATTCCCGAGAGCAAAGCTCTCTGACGCGGTCGACCGGTCCGGTCGGCCGTCCTCCAGTGCACACAGGCGTGCACGCTGTGCACGTCCGGTCGACCGACCCGGTCGACCGGCCACTATCAGTTCTGAAAAATCAGAACTGCCAGAACCTGAAAATTTGGGATTAAAGATAGGTCTTTTTGGCTTAATAAAAATCCCATAAATACTTAGAAATTCTACAAAAATAGTTTTATGATATAGAAACATGCTTGCACAAAATCAAGGCATGTTTATTAAAGATTTGACTATTTTTGTAACTTGGAAATATTGGCTCATAATAAAAACTGTTTTTCTAAATCAACATGTTTTCCAAATTTTCATCAAATACAAAAACAAGATATACTTTAGGCATAGTGTGTATGGATATGATCCACTACACAGTCAAGATGAAATATCTAGTTTTTGACATAAAGCACTAAATATGGTTTTGAATATAAGATATATATAAACTTGAAATACCAAGAACCAAGTAGTATTTTTCCAAAATGAAAAATCTTTTCTAGTCATAAAAATTCTTTTATGAAAGCAATTCTATCAAGAGTGTGTGTGTGATATGACTTGAGCAATCCACCAACTATTCTATCCTTTACATTTTAACTAAAACAAAAACAAAATCTTATACCTAGACACAAGTCTTCATCTTCTTGAAGTCTTCACTTGAAGGCTTCTCATCTTCTTGACTTGGTCCAAATGCAATCCACCGAGCTCATCTCTAGATGTGTTCTTGATGCATAGGCTCGTGAATCGACTGGTGCTAGCTTCCAACTTGTCTTTAAATCCTTTGTTGAAGCTCCACACCTACTAAGATCTTGATAATGAATCTGTCACTAATTAAACACAAGATCATTAGTAATCATAACTTCATGAGTTGATCATCATCAAAACTAGGGTGATAGGGCCTTTGGGCCAACAATCTCCCCCTTTTTGATGATGACAAAACTCATGACGTTATATATGCATGGATTAAAGTAAAGCTTCAAAGAAGCTCCCCCTTAACTCATGCATAGACATAAATAATAAGATATGGCAATGAAGCATATGACATGTATGCAAATGTAGGAGATGCAATCATATAAATCAAATCTTAAATCAAATCTTTTTCTCCTATTTGCAAATCAAAGACATATATGCATAAAACATAAATCTTACTCCCCCTTAAGCAAGGAAGACATGCATATATCACAAATACTTACAAATACTTCTCCCCCTTTTTGTCAATCATCAACAAAGGGTTCAAAGTAAAAGCAAATCAAAAAATTTTCTCCCCCCTTTTTGTCAAAAACAAAAGAATCAAGGAGGGGTATACAAATCAACCAATAAAGATTTATATGCGATATACATTCATGAAGAGGAAGACGTTAAGTTAGCTTCCCTACAATGTGCATTGCATGAAAGAGGGATGTGAAGCCCTAATTCACACACCACAACTATGTAATGCATAGAAGGAGATGTGAAGCTCCCCCTACACACGTGTACCATATAAAGAAGAGATGTTAAGCTCCTCAATACACAATACACTCAAACATGAATCTATATGTAAGAGAGATGTTAAGCTCTCCTTGCATATAGGCAATACAAAACACAAGTTCATATCAAATATTTTTTTTTTTAAACCAAAATCTTGATAAGCAAACATATAGTATATAATATACGTGTGTAAATCAAGCACAAAAGATCACATATATGTATGAAAAGATAATATCAATTGAAGTAGATGCATACATACATGAAAGAACAAAATATGAGTATATACAACATGAATCAAATTGATACCAATTGAAAATATCTAATGATACCAATTGAAAATTAAGCTTAAGTGTATATATCATTAAAATCTACCACATGAAGAATTCGAACTAGTTAAATGAAGGTGTTTAACAACTAGTACGGAATCCTTCAATCAAGGAATAAAGCAAAAAATTTTCATGATATATCAATGAAACACAAGGCACTAAAAAGCACTCTATCCATAAAGTCCATATCAAAAAGAAGTGAGTGTGATAGTGTTATGTGGAACATGGTATCATGAAGAATAGCAATAAAACTCAATATTCCTTAAAATTTTGAAATCATGAAATCCATCACAAAAATCTTATTGAAAATTACAAAATTTTTATTAAGAACAAAAATATATATTTCAAGATATATGTATATTTTGACAAGACATTAAGTATACATACATATCCTTAAAACACAATTGAGTCCATTTATAGATTTGCATGAAAGGCAAATGACTCAAGAGGTATCCATGTATATCTTAATGTTTTGACAAGACAAACATATACATGAAATGAAAGCACATGATCATAGCATAAATCCAAAAAGGGAATACACGTTTAAAATGTAATAATCATCAAAACTTAGGCTATACTAACACACCTAATGGGCACAAATAAGCATTCAAACCCAATCATATATAGATTTATTTGTGATCCATAATGTGTATAAGTATAAATCCAAGTGTTGACAAATGCTAACATTTAAACTAATATTCAAATCATGAAGCATCAAATAAATTTTGAAAATACAAAAGAATTTATCCATATGATTTCAAAGAGGATCATGTGAATCAATTTGAAGAATAGATAACTAGTTTAAATGGATTTTTGACAAACTAGTTAAAGATCCTTCAAAAATACAAAGTCAAATGTTTCCATGAATAATACTAAATACATAAAAGTTCAAGCACTCATAGTCCATAAAGCTCAAAAATTATCTTTTATCATAAAGATGAGTGTTCAAAGGTTATGTAAATGGTATTTTCATGAAAATAGAAAGTGAAACATGAATCTCATGAAAATCTTATTTTTCATCTTAAAACAAATCATATATTTTTCATAAAGTATTTTGTATTTAGCAATGCTTTATGAAAATAGTCATTCAAGCTCAAAAAGATCATAAATCACATTTTGTTGTACAAATGAAAAACCTTTTTTTTATTATTATTTATTTAAAATACTAATCTTCATGGTATATGTATGATTTATCCAATTCTAACAATATGCATACATATCCCAAATATGAAAAGAGTCCAATATATATTGCATGAAGGCAAATGACTCAAGGGTATACATGTATATTTATTAGATTTGAATTAAACACACATATACATGAAGTAAGATCAAAGATAGGCATAACAAGTATAAATGACCGAATCATCAAAACTAACCTATACACATGCATATAGTGGATACAAATGAGCATGAAGTTCAAATATGTATGAGTCAATTGTAGTTCACTATTCATATATGTATAAATGCAAGTTTTGACACATTCTACATTTAAGCATGTAAATGCCACATGAAGTACCAAAAAAAAAATATGAACATGCTACATGAAATTAAAAGCATGTGCATAAATGAAATAGGAGTTTAGAAATCATTACCAACTCCAAAGCTCCTAGCATGGTGGTTGACCCACCAAAATTTCTTGATAGCGGTGCTCCAAGTATGTGTCATTTTAGTTCAATTGCACCCACCATCAAGGCACCAATCTCTCACGTTTTGAGAGATTCCTCACCTACATCAAATACACTAGGTGGGGATTTTGGTACCCATATTTTCTTGGGTCCTATGGGGTTAGTCTTGTAAGGAACCCAAGCATTTTTATTTTTATCAAAAATAAGAACATTTAACCTTTCATAACAAAATTTTCTTAGATGGCCTTTGCGACCACAATGTGTACATGTGTACACCTTAGCATACTTATGAGTGGGAGTGTGAGCATGATGTGCATCATAAGCATGGTCATGATGATGATGTGCATGAGTATGAGGAACTTGTTTCTTTTGAAACAAGGATTCCAATCTAGTATGATTGAATGCACATGAGCTCAAATTAGAGCTCAAATTATCAATTTTATTTTTCAAATTTTTAATCTCATTTTGATCAATGTGTGCATGAGAAGCATGATGAGATATAGAATCACTTTTCTTTTTCTTTTGTGAAACAAAATCTTTTTCTTTTTCACAAATTTTTCTTTTCAAAGATTTATTTTCTTGAAAAACATCTTCCTTTTGTTTTTCCACCAAATCAATCTTATTTTTCAAAATCATATTTCCTTCACATAAAACATTCAATTTAGACATTAAGGAAATATTCTCATTTTTCAAATCTTCATTTTCTTTTTCTAAGCATGCCATTTTATTTTCTAAAGAATCTTTATCATTAAGCATGGCATCAAAATTCTTTTTCAAAATTTTATTATCTTTTTCTAAACATGCAATGTTACTTCTAAAAGAGTCATGTTCTACATGCATGCAATCAAGTTCCTTTTTCAAATTTTTATTTTTCTTTTTAATCATGTCATATTTTTCAAGCACAAGATGACAAAAGGTAGCAAGCTCATCATATGACATGTCTACATCCTCATCATCGGATTCGGTGTTTACCTCAGGGGGTTATCCCCTTGGACCATATAGCATACGTTGGAGATGTCGCTTCCAACGTCCGAATCGCTCCCCGCATAGTATAGGTCCTTTTCGCCAAGGGAGGTGATGATGTTCCAAGCTACAAAAGCCGATTCAACATTAGAAACCCTAGATAAATAATCATCATTTAGGGTTGACTTAATAGCATGAAGGGCTTTTGCATTAGCCTCAATGTTCTTACCATCTAAAGAATAAGCATTATTAGTAGTGGCAAGATAGACATGAAATCCTAAGGCTTTGAGGTACAATGACATCTTAACCTTCCAAATTTGGATGTTAAGGATGTCAAAGGTGGGTGGTGACATGAAGTCCATGGTGTGTGTACAAATCTTGTGATTAGCCTAAAAGAGGACCTTTAACTCTTAGGTTGTTAGACCCAATATCAAGAGCACTAGCTCTGATATCAATTGTAAGATCACCTAGAGGGGGGGTGAATAGGTGATGGCTAATCTAATGGTCACTTATGAACAAATAATGCGGAATTAAAACTAAGATGACCAATTAAAACTTCTTTTTATTAAACACTTATGTATAACACAAGAGTGTTGCCGAATTCCCCTTGTGAGGCTCTGGACAAGCTCCTCTAGATTCCCCTTGAATGGGTTGAGGTGCCGCGTTGGCTCTCTTGGTTGAATACTAGTGTTAACAACAATCCCAAGCAAGTATAGCAAATATGAGCACAAGTGAGTATCATGCATATAAAGATAGACAATAAAGTAATGCAAGATATAAGTGAGACAAAAAGAGTAAGAGAGCAAGAGTGAGCAATCGCAAACACAAAGGGTTTGTTTCGAGGTTCGAGCACACTTGCTCTACATCCCCGCCTTCGACACACGAAGGATTTCCACTATGCACGATCCAACCGGATCTCTCCTTGGTGCCGCAACACCTACAAGCCCTCGGACTCCCAAAGTCCCTTACACACCACAAGCCCACCGGCTCGTCGAGGCCGCACCTCAAGCTACAAGAGTTCGCACCCGAACCCTAAACAACCACGAGCACACTTGCCCGTCTCCTCAAAGTACAAAGTAAAGATCTTTGGTGATCACAACACTTTGATCACCTAAAGTCACTCTCACTACAACACACCTATAGGAATATAGTAATGGATAGCTCAAGTGTGGTGTGAGAAAAAGCAAGGAAAGAACTTTGGTGAAAAACACAAGAAATCACTTTTTACACTCTCTTGATGAATCTTCCCTTTTGATTGGAAGTATTTGCACACAAATTTTGTGGAGAAAACTTTCTGAAAGGAATGGGAAAATCTGGAAAAAAAGCTCTCCTAAAATCTTGGCTCAAAACAATGACAAAACCCCCTTTTATAGAGGCCAGAAAAATTTGACCGTTGGGCTCTGTCAGAGCTTCCGGTCGACCGGTCCGGTCGACCGGCAACGGTCAAAATCCGACCGTTGCAGCCTCCGGTCGACCGACCCGGTCGACCGAAGCAACTGGAGGAGAGAGTAAAACTCTCTGTCGGTCGACCGGCCCGGTCGACCGATAATTCCCGAGAGCAAAGCTCTCTGACGCGGTCGACCGGTCCGGTCGGCCGTCCTCCAGTGCACACAGGCGTGCACGCTGTGCACGTCCGGTCGACCGACCCGGTCGACCGGCCACTGTCAGTTCTGAAAAATCAGAACTGCCAGAACCTGAAAATTTGGGATTAAAGATAGGTCTTTTTGGCTTAATAAAAATCCCATAAATACTTAGAAATTCTACAAAAATAGTTTTATGATATAGAAACATGCTTGCACAAAATCAAGGAATGTTTATTAAAGATTTGACTATTTTTGTAACTTGGAAATATTGGCTCATAATAAAAACTGTTTTTCTAAATCAACATGTTTTTCCAAATTTTCATCAAATACAAAAACAAGATATACTTTAAGGCATAGTGTGTATGGATATGATCCACTACACAATCAAGATGAAATATCTAGTTTTTGACATAAAGCACTAAATATGGTTTGAATATAAGATATATATAAACTTGAAATACCAAGAACCAAAGTAGTATTTTTCCAAAATGAAAAATCTTTTCTAGTCATAAAAATTCTTTTATGAAAGCAATTCTATCAAGAGTGTGTGTGTGATATGACTTGAGCAATCCACCAACTATTCTATCATTTACATTTTAACTAAAACAAAAACAAAATCTTATACGTAGACACAAGTCTTCATCTTCTTGAAGTCTTCACTTGAAGGCTTCTCATCTTCTTGACTTGGTCCAAATGCAATCCACCGAGCTCATCTCTAGATGTGTTCTTGATGCATAGGCTCGTGAATCGACTGGTGCTAGCTTCCAACTTGTCTTTAAATCCTTTGTTGAAGCTCCACACCTACTAAGATCTTGATAATGAATCTGTCACTAATTAAACACAAGATCATTAGTAATCATAACTTCATGAGTTGATCATCATCAAAACTAGGGTGATAGGCCTTTGGGCCAACAACTAGGTAGGGGATTGAGAGATGAAACCTCGAAGGTTGGTGGTTTGGCATAATTAGGCCTGTCTTTAACGAATACCTCCCATCGATCTTGTCACCTACCTGGCCGATTGACTCGTGGTCTGATTCCGCAATATACCTCCCACAGATAATCTAAAGTTAGAAGTCGTCTAGGTCTAAGTCTACCCTAGATAGGCTTGGTCAATTTTAACTTTGACTTCTTGGTGTGATCTTATTTGCTATTGATTATGTATGTAAGTGTGGTCAAGAGACCCAAGTACATCTTGGTCAAGAAGAAAAGGTTCACCATATATATATTAAAAAAAAATTCAATTATGGTCTATTCAAATTCATATGGTATGAGTCATTCTATAGTCCAAACCTATCTTTTCATCCACCAACCTCTTTCTCAAACTTTAACACTAAACCGCCCCACTCATCTTTTACATCTTATCCACCTATTTGGTGCAATTACTATCATGATCTATCCCATCCCTCGAAATAGTGTCCTTCGATAGGGTATCCATTAGGATTAGGTCAAAATCAATTTCATACATTTCAAGGTCCTACAAGCGAATCTTATTTTTTCAAATTTTACTTCAGGGGGTTGGAATTATTTTGACTTTGCATGGGATCATACATATATAAATACTCAGTACAATTGGTCCTACATTGAACCAACATCTCCTTCTTGGGGACTTGATTATGAGCAAGAGGAAATGTGTAAATGATTAGAAAAAATAGAAGACGAACTAGAATTCTATCAGAATACTTTGGAAAAGTCACTCAAGAGATTAGAAACTTTTATAATTCAACCCATTTCAACCTAAACTCTTGATCAAGATCAAGAGACCCATCAACTTTCACAAGTTGAGGTGGAGGACACACAAACATTATACCAAATGCTAAGTAACAATTTTTCACACTGGGCCCACCAAAGATGATGGCTAATGAGTTAACGGTTGAGCAAGAGGATCATTTATTTTCTACTCAACCTATTCTTGATCCAAAACCAGATAGACCTATGTCAATTCAGGAACACATCAATCAAGATAGAATAAAAAGAACGAAAAAAGTCCAAAGTAGAAAACTTATATCAATTCTAAATTACATTCGTCTTCATGAAGAAAACAAGTTCAATAATTAACCCTATAAGGAAATATGTGAATACACACCTTGTAGGGAGCAAGTTGAGTCATATATGGAGGATAAATATGTGATGAATCTTTGTGTTTGGATGAAGTGTTCAAGATAATTTGGATACACATACACCTCCCAAGGAAACAATTGAATTATATGGAAAAGATGTTTGTAAAGATGATGAGCCTCTATTTCTTAATATATTATTTAAGGATGAGTATGATCATAATAGTAAGAAAATGTGTGTCAAGAATATTATGTCTAAAGTTCGCTTTGAGACAAGGATGCTTGATTTGAGTATCTTCACATTCAACGAACTAACTAATGATTAATCGGTAGAAAACATTACTCAATAACCTCAAATTGACAAAAGCTTTAAAAATCTTTTCGAATATGAACTAACCATTTGGATGAATCGATTAAGGTTGCTTTGGTTAGTTATATATTGATTGTAAAAATCAAAGTGTTAAGAGTTTACTGTGTAGCTTGTGGCTAACGGGTCGTGTCCACGAGGAGGAATGCGATGAGAGCTTTTTGGTATTCCGTTTAATGACAAAGAATTGTGCTCGTTTTTTACTTGAAAAGAGAATGGAAAGAAGGAGATGATTAAAAGAGAAATTGTAACTTTGGAGAAGGCTTTGGAGAAGGTGATTTTAAAAAGCTTGAAAATTGTTTGGTTGATTTTAATAGAGAAGAAAATCTGAGCTCACTATCTCACTACTCAATAGTTTATTCTTCTATTGAAATCCTAAGTGCCTCAACTTGATCATAGGCAAAACTTAAGATTGATTTTAGAAAGTTTGAAGTAAAGCACATAAGATGGTTGGAAGAGTTCACTCTTTTCTTTAAGAAATCGTTTTGAATCGAATGTTAAATCATCATGCGCGAAGAAGCAAGTATGAAATAAAAACAGTTCAAGAAACGTTTTTTAAAAGAAGTAGGAGTTTAAAGATCCAAACTCATCCTCATGTGCCTTCAAGAACACTTTTAAGAAGAAAGGCTTTAAGTTAGGCATGCAAATGATTCATTGGGTCATTTTCATTAAAATTAGAAGAGAAGAAGAATCAGAGAGAGATACAATAATAAGCCCAGAAAACCGATTTACCTACTCATGGGAAACAAAGAAAAATGCAAGTAAATAACGCAAGACATACCGTAAATGAGTAGAAGAAAAAGTAGCTCACTTCTTGTATTGATGTCACTTCAATCTTCAAGTACAAGCGCCCAATTCCTCTCTCTCAAAAGTATTTGTGCTGAACTACAAATTGCAAAACAAAAATACAACTTTTGTACTACCTAACAAAGAGCCTAAACCCTAAAGTATAAACAAAATTCTAATCCTAGTTTTCGCTCATTTTTCAATACAAAACCTAAGCTTTTATAGGCAAAAACCCAGAGGGAAGGGAGTGAGGAGATAAGGGGAGCAAACGCTCCCCTTATCTCCACCAACAAGCCGCAGATCCGCGGCTTGGGCCGCGGATCAGCGGCCTGGATGTGGTCAATTGGCCACATCCAGGTGGAGGATCGGATGGCGTGGCTTTGTGCATCCTTTTGTCTTGTTGGATTTACCGTTGCAGCTCCCTGATTTGACGAAACGATCTTTGATTTGTTGGCTTCAGCCGCTTGATTTGGGAGAATTCATTTCAACCGGTTTTTAACCTCTCTGATATGCCAAGATTTGCCCTGATTCCCTGGTTTCGAATTTATTCTGAATTAAATGGGCTTTTGGGCTCGTTTCTCTGGCCTATCCTTTAGCAATAGGCCTGCATTTTATAAAGAACAGTAGGACTTATTAATATGATTTATTTAGATAACAAGTATGGAAATGTGACAATATGTATGCAATATATGTGACCGATCACACCCCCACACTTATCGTTTGCTCGCCCTCGAGCAAAATATCAAAACTAATTTTAATCAATTATTAGATCACTTTCGCAGGTCACTCGATTGCACTGAGCATGTGCAACAAGCCGTTAAACCTCTAGGTTACCCTAGAGGACGAATTTTGTCTCGTGAGGGTTTTCAGTGGATTGCACCCTCAAAATCCATAAAGAAAGAGAAAAAAGTTAGTGTTTTTGAAAAGCATTTTGAAAAGAGAAAATATTTGAAGTATATTTGTGAGCGTTTAAGTAATCTATAAGTTATAGGAATATCAAATTTTTCATTCCTAAACTTAGTCTCTATTTAACAACATGTCATCAATCAAAATAAGGAGTCAAATTATTTTTCTCATCTAGTCTATTAATTTACCTTGAGTCATATGCACCATCGTGACTGTGAAGTTGACTAAGGGTTCTTTAACATTAATTCCTATATCTTATTTATATTTATTTTTGTGGTATTTATTCCTCAATTCCATTAGGCTTTCTAATCTGCCCATGTAATGAGCCTTTCGTCAGTGACACCCAAACTGGACAGTTTTAGGGCACCAGTGAGAAAACACCCTAAGGACTTAAACACTCGAGCAGATAAGGCCACGAAACTAAGGTTTTTATTTATAAAATGTACCCTTTTAGGCGTGAATACTTATGCTTCATGAGGTACAAATATCCAGCTTAATCAGAGGATTTATATATATATATATATTTTTTCAAACTTATCTAATTATCTTTTGCATAAATACCAAGGCTTGCTTAGGCCAAAGCACCTAGCTAATCAATAATTAGATTTATTTTTTTTCATACATATATACTTTTTTTTATAAGGCATAAGAGTCTTTGTTTTTAAACCCGAAGTGTGTAAGTGTATTTAGTGTGCATATTTCATCAAGGTAAATATCAAGACTAAATTACTTTCACAAATTTTCTTCCTAACCTTAAAAATCAAACAAGTCATCTTATTTTGACCAAGCGTAAGAAATCCTAATTATAATTTTTCTATTCCTTAAAATTGACTTAATTTCTTAAAAAAATTTATCAAAATATTGTTCTTACCTTTCAAAAAGTTTTTTTCCTTTATTTTATATATATATACAAAAAAAAATTTTAGAGTTATATTAGTCATGTTAGAACCCCCCCCCCCCACACTTATCTCATGCATTGTCCCCAATGTATGAAAGAAATGTAACATGCATGAAATAAAATGTAAAAGAGGTGCATATATTACACAGAAATATGTACAACATCAAGTTTCTCTCACACCTAGATCTTTTTCGGTCTTATCCCTCTAGCTCTCTTCCCATCATTCCAATGGATCCTCTTTATAGGGCATAGTAGGAAGGCCAATTTTTCTGTCATTTTAGCTCTCTTTCTTCCCAGTCTCAACTTCTTTAGGTTTTCCTTCCTCATATTTCTATATTCATTATTCAAAAATTGATCACCACCACACTTCTCAGTTGGAACTTCCTCACTATGAATGCCTAGAAATTCTAACTCAGTTCCATATATCTCCTCAAAGCTTAGGTCAACACTTTCCCCAAGAGATGTGTAATTAACCAAAAGATCCCTAGTTGGTTCATCCAAACACATGAGTTCTTCTTCGAAGAGGTTTTCAAAGAGTATGTCAATCGGAGGTTCTTGAATTATATCCTCATGCGATACATTATTGGTTGGCTCATCGAAAGTGAAGATATTCAAATCAAATTTCCCCCTTTTAAAGGGTACTCTAACATTAGGATCTTCGACATATGCCTTCTCATCAAGATAATCGCATTCATTCTTAAATAATTCATTAAGAAATAGCGACTCATCTTCTATATCTTCACTCTCTTCATCACAATTATTTTCAACAAAGTTTACCTCAAATGTTTGATCTCTTATCTTACGAGGTTATTTTTCTAGGTTGAAGACATTGACTTCTCTAGTCATGTCCCCAAAGGTTAACCACATGACCCATTCCTATAATTGATGATGGTATTGGCAGTAGCAAGGAATGGTCGCCCTAGGATAACAGGAGTTTGAGCCCTATGATTAGTGTTAGACACAGGTTGTGTCTCCAGAACTATGAAATCAACAGGGTAAATAAACTCCCCTACCCGAATAAGAACATCATTAATCTCTCCTTTTGGAACTTTTACTGAACGGTCAGCCAGTTGGATAGTGACTCGAGTTGGACTAAGATCGCCCAACCCGAGTTGTTGATAAACTGAGAATGGAAGCAAGTTGATACTTACCCCCAAGTCAAGATGTGCACGACTAATCTCGGCTTGTCCTATTGTGCAGGCAATGGTTGGACTACCTGGATCCTTGTACTTAACAGGGATCGGACCCGATAGTAGCTCACTAACGTTAGTGGCTAAGAAGACCTTTTTAGGTACATTAGTCTTTCTCTTCTTGGTGCACATGTCCTTAAGAAACTTAGCATAAGATGGGACTTGTTGGATGGCATCAAGAAGTGGCACATTTATCTTCACTTGATTAAAGATTTCAATTATCTTATCCATGTGTGGATTTTGCTTGTTTTTCAGCCTATTAGGAAATGGTGCTATAGGCTGGTACACAAGACTGGTTAACTTATCTTTTTCAGATTCATCAAATTTAGGAGGAGCGGGATTAGATGAGGTGGATGCTGAAGTGTGATTGTGCTGACTAGGATTAGGTGGTGTTGACACTTGGTTATCAACTTTCTTTCCCGACCTCAATGTATGAACAGCATTACATTGATTCAGTGATTGATCCTTAACCAAATGAGCTTGTTGTGAATTCCTAGGATTCATAATTGGTTGACTGGGCAAGGTACCCTTTTGCTTCTCATGTTGTGGGTTAGCTAACTAGCTCATTTAACCATCTAGCCTCTGTATTGTTTGCATGAGGGAATCTTGGTTCTTCATGTAACTTTCCATGTTTCTCTCAAAATCAGTCATTCTCCTTTGAGTTGAGGATTCTGGAAGGAAGGTGGAGCTTGGTTGGGAAAATTTTGTTAATAATTTGAAAAATTGTTAGGAGAATTGTGAGGGTGATTGGAAAAGTTGGGTTGATGATTGGAAGAATTATTGGAATGATGGAAGTGACTTGCATGGTTTGACCGTGGGTGGTCATTATTTTGTTGGCTCCATGAGAAATTTGGGTGATTTCTCCAGCCAGGATTGTACGTTGGAGCGTAAGGATCATTGTTTGGCCTTGAAAAGGCCGCATTCATCGGTTCAGGAAAGTGTTGGTGAGCTTGAAATACAGGACACTCCTCAAACACATGATTCATGGCCTGACAATAAGTACAACCCGGAGTTGGAAATTGGTTTGGGCTGACTTGATTGACTGGACTTGGTTCCTTAGTTTCTAGAGCTTCCAGTCTTCTCGCTAGGTTAGCTAACTTAGCCTCGTTAGCTATAGATGATTCAATCGAATGGAGACCTCCTTTTGAAGAGATAGAGTTTGGATTTCTAGAGCTTTCACTAGTAGGTTCCCATTGGATGGTCTTTTCAGCTAGATTCTCATATAAATCCCATCCTTCATGCTTATCCATCTGCAAGAATCCCCCTTGCTTTCTAAGAGGGTCTTGGTCGAGTAGTCTAAACCGTCATAAAGAATTTGCATTGTCGCCATTTCTCTATTCCATGATGAGGACATTGAACAAGGAGGTCTTTGAAGCGTTCAAAGTACCTCCAAAACGGTTCACTAGGTTCTTACTTGAACTGCAAGATGTTTTTCCTAACGAGAGCGGTCTTGTGGATTGGATAGAATTTCTTCAAGAAGATCTTAATGAAACCATCCCAAGATGTGATAGAGCCGGCCGCTAAGCTGTAGAGTCATTTCTTGGCTAAGTCCTTAAGAGCAAATGGGACAAATCTCAACCTAATAGCATCATCTACAAGGTGTTAGATTTTCATCATTAAGCATACTTCCTCAAATTCTCATATGAAGAAATAAGCATCTTCGGACTCTAAGCCATGGAACTTAGGGAGTGTATTGATGAACTGTGGCTTAAGCTCAAAGTTGTGTTCACCAACCGATGGAAGTTGGATGCAGGATGGAAGTGATGTTCTAATGGGATAGAACCTATCTTGCAAAGATGTCGGTCGATCCATAACCGAATCTGGTGTTGTTTCGAACTTGGGTGGTGATGTGTTTCTAGTTAACCTAGATGAATTAGGGTCTCTTGACCACACTTGCATACACAAACACAATCACAAACAAGTTCACCAATAGTCAAGAAAAGAAAACAACCAAGCCTAGTCTAAGGTAACCTTGACCTAGACAACTCCTAACTGGTTGATTGTCCACAGGAGGTATAATGTAGACTTTGACCACAAACTAATCAGCCAGGTCAGGGCAAGATTGGTGGGAGGTTATCCGCCAAAGACGTTCCTTAATTAAGTAACCACCAACCTTTGGGCTTTCAACCCTTAATCCCCTTCCTAGACACTGATTTGGCAGGAGTCAAATTCCAACACCTTCCCCATTAGGATAATCTCCTAATGAGTTCGAGATGTCCCTAAGGCAAACGTCTATCAGATTTTACTTAGGCTTAGGTTGTGCGTGCTTGGAGATGGTTTGTGGGCTAAGGAAGGGTAATGACTTCCCCACCTTATCTTGACTTGGGTTTTGTCCTTAGAATTGATTCGTGCAAAGTGTGCAAGATATAGAAAAGTAACATTCAAAAGCAAATATCACCCAAGAATGTTTCCTAAACTATATGCTATGCATACATACCTTGTCTCCAGCTATCTTCAACAGTTATTGTAAAATAAACGTAATTAGACAAATGCCTAGAATGCAAGTCTAAACATTTTTTAAGCAATTAACAATCACTCAAATTACTGTTGGATTAAAACATGGATGGTAGATAGCAGAAATAACAAGAATATAACGTACAAAAACTTAATTTTTTGCGAGCAATATGTCCTGCCAAAAAATGTTTTAGTAGTCCAATGAAATTTTAAACTTTTGCAACATAATTTCTTGAAATTATGTTTCCTACTTTCGAGAGTAGGAGCACAGAATTTGCAAGTCTTCTCTTGCAAAGCTTGAATGCTACATCTGAATCTTCAAGTCCCTGAAACAACACATAAAACTTGTTAAAAAAGCAAACACACTGTTCCCTCCCCGGCAACGGCCAAAAATTGATTGTAAAAATCAAAGAGTTAAAAGTTTACCGTGTAGCTTGTGGCTAACGGGTCGTGTCCGCGAGGAGGAATGCGATGAAAGCTTTTCGGTGTTCTGTTTAATGACAAAGAATTGTGCTCGTTTTTTTACTTGAAAAGAGAATGAAAAGAAGGAGATGATTAAAAGAGAAATTGCAACTTTGGAGAAGGCTTTGGAGAAGGTGATTTTAAAAAGCTTGAAAATTGTTTGGTTGATTTTAATAGAGAAGAAAATCTGAGCTCACTATCTCACTACTCAACAGTTTATTCTTCTATTGAAATCCTAAGTGCCTTAACTTGATCATAGGCAAAACTTAAGGTTGATTTTAGAAAGTTTGAAGTAAAGCACATAAGATGGTTGGAAGAGTTCACTCTTTTCTTTAAGAAATCATTTTGAATCGAATGTTAAATCATCATGCGCGAAGAAGCAAGTATGAAATAAAAACAGTTCAAGAAACGTTTTTTAAAAGAAGTAGGAGTTTAAAGATCCAAACCCATCCTCATGTGCCTTCAAGAACACTTTCAAGAAGAAAGGCTTTAAGTTAGGCATGCAAATGATTCATTGGGTCTTTTTCATTAAAATCAGAAGAGAAGAAGAATTGGAGAGAGATACAATAGTGAGCCCAGAAAACCGATTTAGTTACTCATGAGAAACAAAGAAAAATGCAAGTAAATAACGCAAGACATACCGTAAATGAGTGGAAGAAAAAGTAACTCGCTTCTTGTATTGATGTCACTTCAATCTTTAAGTACAAGCGCTCAATTCCTCTCTCTCACAAGTATTTGTGTTGAACTATAAATTGCAAAATAAAAATATAATTTTTGTACTACCTAAAAAAGAGCCTAAACCTTAAAGTATAAACAAAATTCTAATCCTAGTCTTCGCTCATTTTTCAGTACAAAATTTAAGCTTTTATAGGTAAAAACCTAGAGGGCAGGGAGTGAGGAGATAAGGGGAGCAAACGCTCCCCTTATCTCCACCAACAAGCCGCGGATCCGCGGCTTGGGCCACGGATCCGCGGCCTGGATGTGGCCAATTGGCCACATCCAGGTGGAGGATTGGATGGCGTGGCTTTGTGCTTCCTTTTGTCTTGTTGGATTTTCTGTTGCAGCTCTCTGATTTGACGAAACGATCTTTAATTTGTTGGCTTCAACCGCTTGATTTGGGAGGATTCATTTCAACCAGTTTTTAACCTCTCTGATATGCCAAGATTTGCCCTGATTCCCTGGTTTTGAATTTATTCTGAATTAAATGGGCTTTTGGGCTCGTTTCTCTGGCCTATCCTTTAGCAATGGGCCTGCATTTTATAAAGAACAATAGAACTTATTAATATGATTTATTTAGATAACAAGCATGGAAATGTGACAATATGTATGCAATATATGTGACCGATTATATATCTCCAAAAGATATGATTTATCCAAGTTTTGAGGAGATGTATGAGGAAGAGCTCAAAATCCTAAGTATTCATATTGTTTATACGTCAACTATAATAGATGAATTTGTGAAGAGTGGTTAAGAGAAGCGGAGTAGAAAGAAGTTGAGAAAAGTGATGAACAAGTTGGAAAGGATGAACACAAAACTAAAAAAAGATTGACCTCTCTAATTTCACCACTAAAGAGAACACATTGGAATGATAGAAAACGAGCTCGAGGAAAGAAATCACCACCTTTAGGTCACATTTTGCCTTCCCTTTCTTTCTTTTCATGCATTCATGCATTTCATTCATATATTGAGGATAATGCATGAGATAGGTGCGGGGGAGGCTTTACTAACATGCTAACATAGGTAGGTTTACTAACAAATTTTTTTAGATAGGTTTACATACAAATTTTTTTTCTTTTAAAAACTTTTTGAAAAAAAAAACAATACTTTGATTTATTTTTGAAAGTAATTAAGTTAATTTTAAGGAATAAAAATCTTAATTAGGATTTCTTAATACTTGGTCAAAATAAGATTATCTGTTTGATTTTTAGGTTTAGGAGTAAAAATTGAAAATGTAATTTAGCCTTGATTTTTACCTTGATGAAATATGTATACTTTATACACTTAAATACTTAGGATTCGAACCAAAAACTCTTGTGCCTTAGAAAAATATATATATAAAAAAAATCTAATTATTTATTAGTTAGGTGCTTTGGCCTAAAAAAGCCTTGGTATTTACACAAATGGTAATTAGGTATGTTTGACAAAAAAAATATATATAAATATAATATATGTATTAACACATCTAATAAGCAATTAGTTAGGTATTAGGGCCTCAAGAAGCCTTAATACTTAAACAAAAAAAATAAATGAGTTATACATATTAAAAAAAAAGTGCTTAAAGAGCAACGAAGTGGTAATACTTTGAACTTCTACACAAAAAAAAAAGAAAAAATTATATACAAGTTATAAGAGTTGAAGTTGAAGGATCCCAAGTCAAAAACTCACGGTCACAAAGGTGCATATGACATAGGATAAAATAAAAGACTAAGTGAGAAATTCACTTTTAATCCTAACTTAAATTGATAATAAAATTTTTGAATTAAGACTAAGTATAGGAATGAATAATTTGGTAATCCTAAGACTTATAAATTACTTGATTTTCTTAAAAATATTTCAAATATTTTCTCTCTTTCAAAATAGTATTTCAAAAATAGTAACATTTTATTTTTTCTTTATGGATTTTGTGGTATAATTCATTGAAAACCCTCACGAGATAACACTCGTCCTCTAGGGGTAACCTATGTCTTATTGCACATGCTAAATGCAATCGTGATTCTGACGAAAGTGAGATTAGGACACTTAGATTATTTTTTTTATTTTTACTTGAGGACGAGCAAAAAGATAGCTGTGGGGGTGTGATTGGTCATCAATAATGCATATTTTTAGTCAAATTTTCATACTTAATTTTTATAAAATATTACTACTTAATTCATTTATTATTTAGTAATGTGCAGACCTCCATAATCTAAGAGAAAGCCCAAAAGAAGTCAAAAGCCCGCAATTATTACGAAAATAAAGATTAATTGCGAAGATAAAGGAAGCTTCTAGTCTATCCCATTTAAATTTGGGTTTTAAATTAATTTAATTTAAAACATAGAGGAGGAAAAGGATAGCACAAGATATATTCTCATCACAATTGAAGATAAAGGTGGACTTCTATTCAAATTCCAGTTGTATGCATCACAAGCAGAAGATAAAGGGGAGAAATATGAATTTAGCCTGGATCTAGAGATAACTTAATCTCCAAGTTATCTTGGAGATCGAAATATTTCAAAATTTGGGGATCAACCAAAGAATCCAAGGATAGATCTCCATTTGAAAAGACGAGGTGAAGCCAGGCGTCAAAGCGCGTGATCAAACTCCACAAAAAAGCCGTGGCAAGCCATTTTTTGCCGCGGAAACGTGGCATTCATGGGGCCGTGTTCGTCAAGTTTTGGTGGAGGTGTTCTGTATGGGACTCTACTTCTCAAATCTCTTATAAATCCCCCTGAAGAGCAACAGAGTAGAGGATCTCAGAAGCTCAAGCTTAGGGGTTTTTTAGATCTATTTTTTTGAATTTTCATTATAATTTTCAAATTTTTTTTACTTTGAAGAAGATTTGTAAGAAGGAGAAGCCATCGTAATTTGAGGTGACAGATCGATATAAGGTGCTTTTATTCTTTTCATATGTCATTTGTTATTTACTTGCTTTTTGTTCTTTATTTTGCTGCTTTATTTCATGCAATCTTTTTATTCAAAAATATTGCTTTGTTTTTCTTCCACCATGAGTAACTAAATCCACTTCTCATGACTTGTTAATATCACCACCATGGACTTATAATATTGAATAGAGTACCCAATTAAATTTCATGCATTCTTAAACCTTAGGTTTTACTTAAAGGCACATGATTATGATAATTAGGTCAACTACTTGCTAGTACTCTTTAACTATTTTTCTTAAACTATGCTTGACCATTGTCTTGATATTTTAATATTAAATTTTAACTAGTGCTATTCAATTAGAACCTTGTTATTTGTCTTATACGTTTTACTTGAATCCTAGGGTAATCTATAATATTTAGGGTTTAGCGTGAAGGCAATCTCTAGTTAGTATTATTAGTTTAAGGTGGTAGATTATTAGTAGGTTGTGGTGTTTCTCTATATTGATATTAAAACTAAATTTTTTTAACCAATCTCTTCCTTTAAATTCTCCAAACAAAAAAAGAAGGTGTAAGGAAACAATAATATCAAAACGCTTCTATCGCATCTCTTCCTGAGGTTCAACCCGTATAGCTCTCGCTACACGATTAAATTACTAAGATTCAGAGTCAAAACCAATCACATACACTTTTTATATTTTCTATATTTTTTTTGGCAATCATATGCCAAACGCCCCTTCCAACGAGTTGTCAATCAATGATAACTTTCCCGATGAACAACTCTTAGCTACCTTTAAGGAACCATGGTTTACTGACATAGTCAATTACTTAGTCACAAATAAAACCCTATCTCACTAGTCAAAACAAGATGCATATCGATTCTTGTCTCAAATCTGATATTTCATTTGGGAGGAACCTGATCGTACATATATTTTGTATTCTTTTCATTACACTCCTACATTTATCGTGTAATAAATCTGTTAATTTTCTTGTCTTAAATATCTATTTTGCAGAAGATAATAATGAAGAGAAAGAGGATTAATCCAAATAAATATTAGTTAAAATCAGATTTAACTGGATCTATTTGGTTAGCTGAGGATGATCCCAGATCTAGTTAGAACAAATCAAGGATTGGGGCAAATGTTCAGCTGAAGATCAGAGCAAATAAGAAAAATAACACCAAAAGGAAACCGGTAAATTCATATTTTTATAAATCCATTTTGGTTAGCTAAAGATCAACTGAGGATAATATCAAATACAGAGAGATAAATTAATAGAGAGAAGATCAACGGATGAGATGAAGAAAGTTTGACTCAGATTCTGACTGGATACATTTTAGTATTTAAATTATAACTTTCGCTACCGAATCTCAAATCTGATGACTCAAGATGATCTAGAAAGCAGACTTACAGGGCTACAACTATTATTCTAATTACTATTTCTAATTCTATCATTTAATAAGTGATATTCAGCAATCAACACACCAACAAACTGCAGATCAGAACTGAATATTCACATCAAATCAAGTTTGGAGATAAGAGGAGGATTCAAATTCAGAAATAGCCAGCTTTTCCTATCTTCAAACTCCTCTAACCTCTGCATTTCTTTTATAAATACCTGCAATCTCAAAGGCAAAAGAAGAAGGACCAAGCAGAGAGCAGAACTTAGGCTAATTTGTAGTTTGTAACTTAGATTTTTAGTTTTCTTTTATGTAATTTTCGTTTTATTTATGTAACTGAGAGGAGAGGAGACTTTCATGGAGGAATGAGAGCAAGCTTGTACTGAAGGTGACATCGTATAAGTGATCTTTTCTTCCATTGTTATTTGAATCGAATCGAGATTTCCTTTTCTTTTCTATTCTTGTTTTTGTTCGCTTCCCTCTTTTGTGTTTGTGGATCCAAATGAAACCGATAGCCTCGAAATTGCCTTGTCCTTGCAAGTGCTGTTAATGTCTTATGGTGATGGATATCCATTTCTATGGTAGTATAGCTTGCCCCTTCATTTTATAGTGTAAATTGGGAATGGGGAAGATCTCATCTGCCATGCTTCGCTCGCCTTCAAGTAAAGGTACATCGTCGATATGGGAAAAAGGTAAGCAGGCGCCGAAGAGGTAAGTATATATTTTAGGTTTTAGTTTTTCTTTCTTTTCTTGTAACTTTTAGTGTAGATCACCAACACCATAATCACCCAAATCTCTTTCACTCTTTCAATTTCTTTGTACATATCACTTCTAGTTTCCCTATCTTCTTAATCTACTATCTTCTTTCTAATTCAACTTTAACTCAATTTTTCCTTTTTCTTTTAAAAGAACTAAAGAAGAACTTTAACCATACTTTGTAGCCTAAAAGAGAACTTACTAAAAAGCTTCCATCGCTAGTCCCTCCTTATGGATCACGACCCGCATAGCCACTTGCTATAGCGGTAGAATTGAGTAACTGCACTCTTTAATCTTAAAATCTGAAATACTGTACTTTGTGTGCAGGTTCTAACTCAATCAAATTTTGGCGCCGTTACCGGGGAGGGACGGTAAGTTATTCTCTTTTTAGATTTACATTTTTTGTTAACTTTCTTTTCTGTTCTTGGTGTACAGGTTTGGCAACAAGGAATTTTTACTGCAGTGGATATATAAGTGGCTTTGGACTCTGCTCAAGAAAGCAGAGCCAAGAAGCCCTCAGATTTGCTACATTCCTGTGGCAATCTGAGTGAACTACTAACCTGCATTTTTTTGTAGGTTGGCTGTAGCGTAAAGTTTAATATCTGTAGTTATCTATTTCCTTATTTGTCTCACTGTATTTACTTTCTAACCTCAACAGTAAAATGATGTTTGTTAAATGCTAAAAATGGTTTAGACTTTGCATTAGGCACGTGTCTAATTCGTTTACATTTTAAATTACTGTTGAAGAGTGCTGGAGCAAAAGGTACGTTTGCATGGCATATAGTTTAGGAAATATTCTTGAGTGATTATTTGCTTGTTGAATGTTACTTTTCTTTATCCTGCACACTTTGCACAATCAATCTTAAGGGCTTGTCCTATAAACAAGATAAGGTGGGGAAGTCATTACCCTCCTTTAGCCCACAAACAATCTCCTCACTCACTAACGTAAGCCTAACTAAAACTGAGTAAACGTTGGCCCTAGGGACATCTCGGACTCAATTAGGAGATTATCCTAAGGGGGAAGGTATTAGAATTTGACTCCTGCCAAATCAGTGTCTAAGGAAAGGGATTAAGGGGTGAAACCCCGAAGGCTGGTGGTTTGGCTTAATTAGGCCCGTCGCTTTTGCGCGGATACCTCCCACCAATCTTACCCTAACCTGACTGATTAGCTTGTGGTCAAAGTCTCCAATATACCTCCTGTGCACAGTCTAATCAGTTAGGAGTCGTCTAGGTTAAAGGTGTAACCCCCTGATCCCTGATATACGTATCACAGTATCAGTACTCGATACGGCGTACAAAATTAGTTTGACTTTCCTAGTCGTCAGATTGAGCTAATTTCAGTGTCAGATATTATTTTTCAATATTGGAGATTTTTCAAGATTTTCTGGATTATTTTGGAAAATTTCCGTAGTTGGTGTCGACCGACACCGATAATCGGCTCTCCGATTTTTAATTCACAAACGGAGTAGAATTTTAAGAATCTGCTTTCACCTTATATCTTAGAATCACATTAGCTACATTTTGGTATTTTTGGGAATTTTTCTGAATTTATCAAAAATCGGACCAAACCAGTGTCGCCCAATATCGATAATACCTTTCAGGATTTTTAATTTGTAAATCGGATTGAATTTCTTCAAATCTTTTTTATATTATGTCTCAGGCTAATATTCTCTATTTTATGTAATTTTTGGAAACCGTTCGGAGCTGGTCGAATATTGGGCCAATATAAATAATAATAAAATATTCTTTATTTTTTAAATCCCTCTCTTTCTTTTCTTCTCCTTTCTTCCCGAATCCTCCTCCACCGCCTTACCCATCTCCACCGCCATCTCTCTCTCTTCCTCTTCTTTTTAAAATCCTTCCCTCTCTCTCTCCATAGTCCTCCTCTCTCTCTCAATTTCTCCTTTTCTCGCTTTCTCTTTCTTCTTTTTCTCTGTCTCTCTCTGTCACACTCTTTCTCTCTCTCTCTCTGTTTTCTGTCCACCACGGCGGCAGACCACCGGCGGCAGGGCCTCCGGCGAGCTGGCACGCCCCGGTGGCCGGCGTGCCACCGGGCACCACCCTCTTCTTCTCCTTCTTTTCCTCCTCGTTCTTCTTCTTTTCTTCTCTTCTTCTTCTTCTTCTTTTTCTTCACCTTCTCCTTTCCTGTTCTTCTTTTCTTTCTTCTTCCTTTCTTCTTCTTCTCCTCTTCTCTTCTCTCTCTTTCTCTGATCATCGCCGGCGGAGCAACGCCGGCGAGGCGGCGCCGGCGGGGCTGGCCACCGCCAGCCCCTGCCCCCATCTCTCTCTCTGTCTCATCTCTCTCTCTCACACACACTCTCTCTCTCTCACTCTCTCTCTCGGCCCGAACCGCCGCTGGCGGCTAGGCTTGCCGCCAGCGGGCTCCCTCGCCGCCGACCAGCAGAGCTGGCCGGCCAAGGCGCGCGCAGCAGCAGCGAAGGCGCTGCTGCTGCTGCTGGCTTTGGGTTCGGGTATGAACCCGACCCATTAACTCTTTTGGGTTAACTTGAAACCCAATAACCCATTACCCATTTAATTTAAGTGATGGGTTTAGGTATTGGATCCAAACCCGACCCGTTCAGAGCCCAAACCCGATTCGAAATCAATAAAGGTAAAATTACAGAAAACCCCCTGCTAAATTTCAGTATTTGCATTTGAAATATTTTTATTACAAATTTAACCTATTTCTATTACTTTTAGCGTTCGGGCGATATATGGAGCATCCGGACTCCGATTTGGATGATTCTGGATCCGTTGCGATAGTGACGAAGAGAGCTACCTTTAAATGGCTAGTTTGTGAGTGTTTTTCTTTTATAAATTATATTTTTATGATGTTTAGTGAAAGTGATTGATCGCTTAATTAATAAAACTCGATTATCGGTAAATCATTATAATTATTGTTTACTAAAAATGTCATTATTGGGAAATCCCTGTAATTAAAACATAATAAAACCTGATTTATTCTACGGGATGATTGGTTAGTTAACGAGATTTTCGAAGTTAATAATGTTCATGAGTAAAACTAGCCACTAACTTAATAATTAAACTAGATCATTATGTTTAATACTTTGGTGATACCTATACTTAACACTCGAGTAGATGATATAGCCATATTACACCGGACACGGTTGTTTACATACAGCGCATTGTATATGCACGTCCATCTGTTACATAGAGACTTGTTAGACTAAACATTAGTGTGCATACACTCGGAACACCGTGACTTACATATTCTGTCACACGGGACACTGTTATCGCATGTACATGTATCACCGTTGCACAGATACTATGACACGTCACACTATTATTTCATATTCATATCCCACCGATATATAGGTGCACCACTTCACGGAATACCGTCATTGTTACATGGATTCTCGGCGTATCACTGTTATCATCGTTACATAGATTCTCGGCATATCACTGTTACACATGCATGTATGGTTTCTCTATTCTTGTCATATAGATCCCCATTCATATTACATGTATTATTGTTCCATGTTATCCCCGTATTCCTATTATATGTTTGTTTCCCTTTACTGATATTGTTATTCCCGTTACTGGATACATGAGCTGTTGATATGCGATGTGTGGAATCCCACATCTATTGTTCCCGTTTCCCGTTATCTTGTTCTATGCTAGCAACAGAGCTCAAGTCCTGTTATCATGTTACATGTGCCATGCACTGTACTTGTTCTTATTACGTTGTGTACTTTAAATGAAATATAATAAAGATAACTTGGGGATGGGGGAGACTTGACGATTGATTAGATCTTATCGGGTGGATGTACTGGATCCATATTGTTAGTCCCACTGCAGGGGACGGTAGTGTTGTCTACCAATAGCTCCATGATCTCCCGTTACTTGATTCGTGCTCCCCTCTTAGCGGAGGGCCCTGGTCTCAGCAGCCAGGGGTTTGTTTAAGGCCGTGATCCCGTGTATGCACGGGATACACCTACCCGATAAGAGCTCCTCGACCATTTGGTTTCCAATTAACATAATAAAATAGTATAAACAATAGTGACGTTGAGAACACTTGTTATTTGGTCACTCTCTCGTTTAGATAATGGTACCCGTATGCCATGTCTGGATGGGTTCGACTGGAGTGTGGGCTCCAGTATGAACTGCCAGTGGTATGGGACACTGGAAGAGATTGATTAAAATACCAGGTGGTACTGATTGTTATTATTGTATAAATAACATGACTTGCCTGATACATGTATACTATTGTGTAGTTGTACTTATTGCTTTTCTTGATATTTTATCCACTATCATGTTACCTGTAGACTTTGCTACATTACCTGATACATGTTACACTTCATGTGGTGACACACTCTTCATGTACCCGTATACCTTGCATTGCATGCCTTTAGTTCCTGTATATCCTATAGACACTATTCCCGTATACTCTCATCGCTATAGAATGGTTACATACTTTATCTACATGTTTACATGCATCACGTAAACAATTTTTATTATATACATGAGACTACTGTAGCATGACCCGATGATAACATGCTAATTGATGATGGTATTAAAATATGACCTTGTTATATTTTTACAGATTATTAAATTTCTATTATATGGTATCACTATTACATAAACATGTATTATATATTATTATCGTGCTTGTATTACTATAGTATATATTACTGCCTCCTTCATTTCACCACTCACTAGGTCGCTTTCTGACGACCCTGGGTTTGCGTGCCCAGGTTGGAGATCCGAGTTATCGTATTGTCAGATAGTCCATTGGGTTCACATAGGACTCATCATCGAGACCATTCATCGGTATCTTTGTGATTTATTTCTGTTATCTTATTTATCCCTGTTTTCCTATCTGTTATGATCACTAACCTCTTTCTGCAGGTATTCTTTTACTTATTTACTGCTGGAACTCTTATATACATGGAGGTGATTTCCTGTACTGAGGCTTAGCGTACGTACGTGAGGGTTTTTCGCCCTGCGTATGTACGTCGCCATAACGTCCCCGTACCTGCGGGATCGGGGCGTTACAGAGTGGTATCAGAGCCAAGGTTCACACTTGGTGTGGGTAACCATCTGGGTTCATGCTCTGGCTCTTACCAACAGTACAATCAGGTTTAGATGAGAACTCACCAGTATCTGAGCTTGGGAATTCCAGCTATGAGTACAAGAATGCCACTTCATTGAAATTCATTCATTGATGCTTTTCTCTTCCCTCATTTCAGTGATCTATCAGAATACTCTGATTTCCTTCTTGTTTTCTCTTCATCCTGTGGATTCTGATTCTCATCTTTGACTCATAATACCAATTCTCCACCTCGTCTGCACTAACAATTTCAGAGTGCGCAACGGAAGCGTCGTGGGCCCGTAACATCTAGGCTTTGGGGCTGAAAATATTGTTCTCCCTACTGAATTGAAATTTTGAGGACGAAATTTTTGTAAGGTGGGAAGAAATGTAACCCCCTAATCCCTGATATACGTATCACAGTATCAGTACTCGATACGGCGTATAAAATTGGTTTAACTTTCCTAGTCGTCAGATTGAGCTAATTTTAGTGTCAGATATTATTTTTCAATATTGGAGATTTTTCAGGATTTTCTGGATTATTTTGTAAAATCTCCGTAGTCGGTGTCGACCAACACCGATAATCGGCTCTCCGATTTTTAATTCACAAATGGAGTAGAATTTTGAGAATCTGTTTTCACCTTATATCTTAGAATCACATTAGCTATATTTTGGTATTTTTGGAAATTTTTCTGAATTTATCAAAAATCGGGCCAAACCAGTGTCGCCCAATATCGGCAATACCTTTCAGGATTTTTTAATTTGTAAATCGGATTGAATTTCTTCAAACCGTTTTCATATTATGGTTCAGGCTAATATTCTCTATTTTATGTAATTTTTGGAAACCGTTCGGAGCTGGTCGAATATTGGGCCAATATAAATAATAATAAAATATTCTTTTTTTTAAATCCCTCTCTTTCTTTTCTTCTCCTTTCCTCCTGAATCCTCCTCCACCGCCTTACCCATCTCCACCACCATCTCTCTCTCTTCCTCTTCTTTTTAAAATTCTTCCCTCTCTCTCTCTCTCCATAGTCCCCCCTCTCTCTCAATTTCTCCTTTTCTCTCTCTCTCTCTATTTCTTCTTTTTCACTGTCTCTCTCTCCCACACTCTTTCTCTCTCTTTGTTTTCTGTCCGCCACGGCGACAGACAGCCGGCGGCAGGGCCTCCGGCGAGCTGGCGCGCCCCGGTGGCCGGCGTGCCACCGGGCACCACCCTCTTCTTCTCCTTCTTTTCCTCCTCCTTCTTCTTCTTTTCTTCTCTCTTCTTCTTCTTCTTTTTCTTCTCCTTCTCCTTTCCTGTTCTTCTTTTCTTTCTTCTTCCTTTCTTCTTCTTCTTCTTCTCTTCTCTTCTCTCTCTTTCTCTGATCATCGCCGGCGGAGCAACGCCGGCGAGGCGGCGCCGGCGGGGCTGGCCACCGCCAGCCCCTGTCCCCATCTCTCTCTCTGTCACATCTCTCTCTCTCTCTCACTCTCTCTCTCTCTCTCTCGGCCCGAACCGCCGCCGGCGGGCTCCCTCGCTGCCGACCAGCAGAGCTGGCCGGCCAAGGCGCTGCTGCTGCTGCTGGCTTTGGGTTCGGGTATGAACCCGACCCATTAACCCTTTTGGGTTAACTTGAAACCCAATAACCCATTGCCCATTTAATTTAAGTGATGGGTTTGGGTATTGGATCCAAACCCGACCCGTTCAGAGCCCAAACCCTATTCGAAATCAATAAAGGTAAAATTACAGAAAACCCCCTGCTAAATTTCAGTATTTGCATTTGAAATATTTTTATTACATATTTAACCTATTTCTATTACTTTAAGCGTTTGGGCGATATCTGGAGCATCCGAACTCCGATTTGGACGATTCTGGATCCGTTGCGATCGTGAGGAAGAGAGCTATCTTTACATGGCTAGTTTGTGAGTGTTTTTCTTTTATAAATTATATTTTTACGATGTTTAGTGAAAGTGATTGATTGCTTAATTAATAAAACTTGATTATCGGTAAATCATTATAATTATTGTTTACTAAAAATGTCATTGTTGGGAAATCCCTGTAATTAAAACATAATAAAACCTGATTTATTCTACGGGATGATTGGTTAGTTAACGAGATTTTCAAAGTTAATAATGTTCATGAGTAAAACTAGCCACTAACTTAATAATTAAACTAGATCATTATGTTTAATACTTTGGTGATACCTATACTTAACACTCGAGTAGATGATATAGCCATATTACACTGGACACGGTTGTTTACATACAGCGCATTGTATATGCACGTCCATCTGTTACATAGAGACTTATTAGACTAAACATTAGTGTGCATACACTCGGAACACCGTGACTTACATATTCTGTCACACGGGACACTGTTATCGCATGTACATGTATCACCGTTGCACAGATATTATGACAAGTCACACTATTATTTCATATTCATATCCCACCGATATATAGATGCACCACTTCACGGAATACCGTCATCGTTACATGGATTCTCAGTGTATCACTGTTATCATCGTTACATGGATTCTCGGCATATCACTGTTACACATGCATGTATGGTTTCTCTATTCTTGTCATATGGATCCCCATTCATATTACATGTATTATTGTTCCATGTTATCCCCGTATTCCTGTTATACGATTGTTTCCCTTTACTGATATTGTTATTCCCGTTACTGGATACATGAGCTGTTGATATGCGATGTGTGGAATCCCACATCTATTGTTCCCGTTTCCCGTTATCTTGTTCTATGCTATCAACAGAGCTCAGGTCTTGTTATCATGTTACATGTACCATGCACTGTACTTGTTCTTATTACGTTGTGTACTTTAAATGAAATATAATAAAGATAACTTGGGGATGGGGGAGACTTGACGGTTGATTAGATCTTATCGGGTGGATGTACTGGATCCATATTGTTAGTCCCACTGCAGGGGACGGTAGTGCTGCCTACCAATAGCTCCATGAGCTCCCGTTACTTGATTCCTACTCCCCTCTTAGCGGAGGGCCCTGGTCTCAGCAGCCAGGGGTTTGTTTAAGGCCGTGATCCCGGGTATGCACGGGATACACCTACCCGATAAGAGCTCCTCGACCATTTGGTTTCCAATTAACATAATAAAACAATATACACAATAGTGACGTCGGGAACACTTGTTATTTGGTCACTCTCTCGTTTGGATAATGGTACCCGTATGCCATGTCCGGATGGGTTCAACTGGAGTGCGGGCTCCAGTATGAACTGCCAGTGGTATGGGACACTGGAAGAGATTGATTAAAATACCAGGTGGTACTGATTGTTATTATTGTATAAATAACATGACTTGCCTGATACATGTATACTATTGTGTAGTTGTACTTGTTACTATTCCTGATATTTTATCCACTATCATGTTACCTGTAGACTTTGCTACATTACCTGATACTTATTACACTTCATGTGGTGACACACTCTTCATGTACCTGTATACCTTGCATTGCATGCATTTAGTTCCTGTATATTCTATAGACACTATTCCCGTATACTCTCATCGCTATAGAATGGTTACATACTTCATCTACATGTTCACATGCATCACGTAAACAATGTTTATTATATACATGAGACTACTGTAGACATGACCCGATGATAACATGCTAATTGATGATGGTATTAAAATATGACCTTGTTATATTTTTATAGATTATTAAATTTCTATTATATGGTATCACTATTACATAAACATGTATTATATATTATTATCGTGCTTGTATTACTATAGTATATATTACTGCCTCCTTCATTTCACCACTCACTAGGTCGCTTTCTGACGACCCTGGGTTTGCGTGCCCAGGTTGGAGATCTGAGTTATCGTATTGTCAGATAGTCCATTGGATTCACATAGGAGACTCATCATCGAGACCATTCATCGGTATCTTTGTGATTTATTTTTGTTATCTTATTTATCCCTGTTTTCCTATCTGTTATGATCACTAACCTCTTTCTGCAGGTATTCTTTTACTTATTTACTGCTGGAACTCTTATATACATGGAGGTGATTTCTGTACTGAGGCTTAGCGTACGTACGTGAGGGTTTTCCGCCCTGCGTATGTACGTCGCCATAACGTCCCCGTACCTGTGGGATCGGGGCGTTACAGAAGGTCTACCCTAACTTAGTTTAGAATTTTTTTAGTTATTTGCTTATTTGTTTTTTTTTTTTGGTATTTGACATTTCTTGTGTGATATGGATTATAATAACAATTTTTTCAATTTTAATGGTAATCTATATTACACACCAACCTCTTTTTCGTATATTACCAACCCAGCATATCATAACTTTAACCAACATAGTGTGCCGGATTGGTCTTATCCGAATCAATATAACCCATACCTCCAATCTTAAGACCATAATTTTCAGAATAATTTCAACTCTTCACAGAGTCAATGGGGATTCACCTCCCCCGGATTCAATTTTCAACCAACTTGTCCTCCTTATCCACCTTGTCCACAATATTTCCAAGGTTCATACTCAGTTCCACTAGTCCAAAATAGAAAACCCTCAATTTTTATAAATGAGTATGTGTGAGTCCAAACAACAATCACAAAATCTGACGGACTCACAATTTCACCATAACTTCCAAAACAACACTTCATCTTTTCAAGTCCAATCGCAACAAAACGATGAACCAATCAATTATGAAAAGATGCTTGAAGCCATGACTCAGGCTCAAAACGCTCATAATCATGACATAGATATGATGGTCCAAACTCTACGTTCTCACCGTTTGACCATTTCTGATGTCGCTAACCATTCTGTTAGAGCCGAAGGGTCATGTTATTTTGAAAAGCAAGGTTCCATTTCAGTACAATCATTTGAACTTGCCCAAACTCCAAATTTTAAAAATGACATTGACAGTTTTGCTAGTTATCCCTTTCCTAAAATTGAACTTGAGAATGAATATGATCCTGACCTCAACTTAGTGATTCAATTCTACTTCCTGATTCAATAATGACTCCGGTGTCTTTACCTGATTTTAATATTTTTCCCGAGTCAACATTGGATCCTATGCCAATTTATAATGAAATTGAATCGCCCATCTTTGATGATCATCATATTGAACTTGACCAATTTCATACTTTTGAAAGTTCCATTGACAAATTGGCAAGTTTTCATTTTTTATGAAATTGAACTCAATGAGAAATGTGACTTAGATTCTCAATTTTGCGATCCTGTTCAAATTTCTGAATCAATATTGACTCTTGTTTTTTTATCCGACTTGAGTAATATTTTAGAGTCAGGTTTGATTCCCACACCTATCATTCTTGAACTTAAATCACCACTATTAAGTCACATTTTATTGTGGGAAAATGAATGTGGACTTGAGTTTTAACTTCTTGATTTGGACCCACTTCCTGAACCAATCTCGACTCCTGAACCTTTACTTGACTTAAGTCACTTTCCTGAGTCGGTATTAGTTCCCGTACTTTCTAAGTCCAAGTCAATCATTCTATCTTTTCACACTCCATTTTGGGACAAGGTGGTTTAAAAAATTGACTCCGAAATTAATTATGGAATTTGGAAATTAGTTGGGGTTAAATTTTTAATAAAAATCCTGTTGGCCCAGAGGCCTTCCACTCTAGTTTTGATGATGATTAACTCATGTAGTTATATGTACTAATAATCTTGTGATTTTAGTTTCAGATTATTAATCAAGTTATTAGTTGGTGATTAGCTTCAACAAGATGATTTGGAAGCTTTCACATGTTGATTCAAGAGCCCGAGCGTCAAAGATCATATATAGCAATTGCTCGGTGGATCAAGGATTTTTGGATCGAGTCGGCTTGGAGATTGCGCTCTACAAGAAGACTTCGGTACCATAGTTTAGTTTTGTGTTTAGATCCAAATTGTAAAGATTAGAATAGTATGATAATGCTCAAGTTCACAACACACACGTTTCATGTTTTAAATATTGGTTTTCGGTTTTAGGTTTAACCGATCTTGGTTTTCATGAATAGATAGATCAAAACAAGTTTACATGGTTTAATGTATATATGATTTGTTCTATATACATGCATGCTTCAACTCTTAGACAAACTTACTTTGATATACCTATTCATGTGTTTTAGGTTTTGTGTTTGAACAAAACTTATTTTTGGAATTAATGTCAAAAACTATGATATATATATATATATTTCATGTATATTGGATTTCTATCCATATGCATCATGCTTTAAAGTGTTTAAATATCATGTTTTTGTATTTGGAAGAGTTTTGGACAAAACGTATTTTCTATTCAAAATCCAAGTTTTAGAAAATACTGTATTTCGGTTTTTGGTAAAAATGATAAGACACAAAAATAGTTCATATTGATTGATATTTGAGCTAAACTTTTTACCACATGTTTATATATCAATGTAAAATGATAAAACTAATTTTGGTGATTTTTAGAAATGATAAAAGAATTTTTAAACATGTTTCTAACCCAGTTTTCTGTTCCAGGCTTCAACCAGTCGACTAGTCTTCTGACCAAGTCGACTTGGCTGAAGTCAGTCGACCGGGTCGGTCGACCGACGTGCACAGATCTGTGCACGTTTGGCAGACACGGGACGGTCGACCGTCCGGGTCGACCGGGTCTGAGAGCAGAGCTCTCTGTTTGTTTGGGTCGACCGGGGCGGTCGACCGGTAGCTGGCAACGGGCAGAATTTGATCGTTGGACGGTCGACCGGCCGGTCGACCGGCAGTGTAATTTTGGCAGATTCTGCTGCCAACGGCTATATTTTTCTGGGGGCTATAAATACCCCATTTGAAAGAGTTTTTCTCTAAGATTTTTTTGTGCGAATTTTTCCCTACTCTCTGGTGTTTTCACAGCAATCAAAAGAAGTTTTTGGATTCAAATTGAACAATCTATTTGGTGTTTTTGCTAGGGTTTGGAAAATCAAAGAAAAAGGGTTTTTGAGAAAAAGAGTTTTGATTCATCTTCTATATCTTGGTTTCAGTTTTTCCCAAAGATTTTCTTTGTGATTTTGATTTTCATTCCATTGGTTTTCTCCACACTTGAGCAACATCTACTTTCTTATTCTATAGGATCTTTGTGTGGGAGAAAGAAATTGTTTGTGGTTGTTGTTTAGACCACCAAGTTAAAAACCCAATCTTTGCTTTGTGCCTTGCCCTCATTGTGTTGAGGAAGTTGTGCATTTGGGTTGTATCCCTCAAGTTGTGAGGTGATCCTTGTGTTTGCTTTGTGCTAATCCCTCAGGTTGTGAGGTGATTGTTTTGTTGGATTGGAGCTTGCCTCAAGGAGGAGGTTGTGGTTGTAAAGAGAGGAGTTGGGTACTCCTTGTGAGAGTTCTTTGGGGACTTCATGTATACATCATTTTAGTGGGTTATATTAGAGAGATTTCTGGTGGGTTCCTCCGAATTCCATGCAAAGTCGATTGGGCCGCATTTCGTGGGCCAATCAGACCACCACCGGAGCCACTACCTTAAGGTAGTATTTTCCTTCTCTGTCTTCTTTTTCATGCATCTATGCATTAATTCATACATTGAGGACAATGCATGAGATAGGTGTGGAGGAGGGTTCTAACATAACTTAGGTTTTTCTTTTATTAAATTTTTATTTTAACATTTTCTTTAGTTTTAAAAACTTTGTGAAAATAGAAACAATATTTTGACATATTTTTTGTAAGAAATTAAGTCAATTTTAAGGAATATGAAAATCAAAATTAAGATTTCTTAAACTTGGTCAAAATAAGATTATTTGTTTGATTTTTAGGGTTAGGAAGATAATTTGTCAAAGTAATTTAGTCTTGATCTTTTTCTTAATGAAATATGCACACTTCATACACTTATACACTTAGGGTTCAAAAACAAAGATTCTTATGCCTTATAAAAAAAGAAACAAAAAGAAACAAAAAGAAAAAATATATCTATGAAAAATGAACAAATCTAATTATTGATTTGCTAGGTGCTTTGGCCTAAGTAAGCCTTGGTATTTATGCGAAAGATGATTAGATAAGTTTGAGAAATATATATATATATATATAAATATAAATCCTCTGATTAAGCTGGGTATTTGTGCCTAATAAAGCATAAGTATTCACGCCTAAAAGTGATTCATATAATAAAATTCTTATTTTGTGGCCTTATTTGCTCGAGTCCTTAAGTCCTTGGGGTGTTTTCTCACCCGGTGCCCTAAGACCAATTGGTTTGGGAGTCATCGATTAAAGGCTCGTTACATAGGCAGATTAGAAAGCCTAATAGAACTAAGGAATAATACTACCAATATATATATATATATATATATATATATATATATATATATATATATATATATATATATAAATAAGGCATAAGAGTTAGAGTTAAAGAACCCTTAGTCAAAATTTTCATGGTCACAAGGTGCATATGACTTAGGGTAAAGTAATAGACTAGATGAGAAGTACAATTTAACTCCTTACTTTGATTGATAGTAAATTTTTGAATAGTGACTAAGTTTAGGAATGAAAAATTCGGTTTTCCTATAACTTATAGATTACTTAAATCTTACAATAATATTTCAAATAATTTTCTCTTTCAAAATGCTTTAGAAAATACTAACTCTTTGTTACATTTTCTTTATAGATTTTGTGGGTGCAATCCACTGAAAACCCTCACGAGACAAAACTCGTCCTCTAGGGGAAACCTAGAGGTTTAACAGCTTGTTGCACATGCTCAGTGCAAATCGCGTAACCTGCGAAAGTGGTATAATAATTTTTGGTTTAGTTTTGTTGATTTGCTTGAGGATGAGCAAAAGATAGGTGTGCGGGTGTGATCGTACATATATTTTGTATTCTTTTCATTACACTCCAACATTTATCGTGTAATAAATCTGCTAATTTTCTTGTCTTAAATATCTATTTTGCAGAAGATAATAATGAAGAGAAAGAGGATTAAACCAAATAAATATCAGTTAAAATCAGATTTAACTGGATCTATTTGGTTAGCTGAGGATGATCCCAGATCTAGTTAGAACAAATCAAGGATTGGGGCAAATGTTCAGCTGAAGATCAGAGCAAATAAGAAAAATAACACCAAATGGAAACCGATAAATTCAGATTTCTATAAATCGATTTTGGTTAGCTAAAGATCAACTGAGGATAATATCAAATACAGAGAGATAAATTGATAGAGAGAAGATCAACGAATGAGATGAAGAAAGTTTGACTCAGATTCTGACTGGATACATTTTAGTATTTAAATCATAATTTTCGCTACCGAATCTCAAATATAATGACTCAAGATGATCCAGAAAGCCGACTTACAGGGCTACAACTCTTATTCTAATTACTATTTCTAATTCTGTCATTTGATAAGTGATATTCAGCAATCAACACGCCAACAAACTCCAGATCAGAACTGAATATTCACATCAAATCAAGTTTAGCGATAAGGGGAGGATTCAAATTCAGAAATAGCCAGCTTTTCCTATCTTCAAACTCCTCTAACCTCTGCATTTCTTTTATAAATACCTGCAATCTCAAAGGCAAAAGAAGAAGGACCAAGCAGAGAACAGAACTTAGGCTAATTTGTAGTTTGTAACTTAGGTTTTTAGTTTTCTTTTATGTAATTTTCGTTTTATTTATTTAACTGAGAGGAGAGGAGACTTTCATGGAGGAATGAGAGCAAGCTTGTAATGAAGGTGACATCGTGTAAGTGATCTTTTCATCTATTGTTATTTGAATCGAATCGAGATTTCCTTTTCTTTTTTATTCTTGTTTTTGTTCGCTTCCTCTTTTGTGTTTGTGGATCCAAATGAAACCGACAGCCTCGAAGTTGCCTTGTCCTTGCAAGTGCCGTTGATGGCTTATGGTGATGGATATCCATTTCTATGGTAGTATAGCTCGCCCCTTCATTTTATAGTGTAAATCAGGAATGGGGAAGATCTCATCTGCCATGTTTCGCTCGCCTTCAAGTAAAGGTACATCGTCGATACGGGTAAAAGGTAAGCAGGCGTCGAAGAGGTAAGTATATTTTTTAGGTTTTAGTCTTTTTTTCTTTTCTTGTAACTTTTAGTGTAGATCACTAACACCATAATCACCCAAATCTCTTTCACTCTTTCAATTTCTTTGTACATATCACTTCTAGTTTCCCCATCTTCTTAATCTACCATCTTCTTTCTAATTCAACTTTAACTCAATTTTTCCTTTTTCTTTTAAAAGAACTAAAGAAGAACTTTAACCATACTTTGTAGCCTAAAAGAGAACTTACTAAAAAGCTTTCATCTCTAGTCCCTCGTTGTGGATCACGACCCTATAGCCACTTGCTATAGCGGTAGAATTGAGTAACTTGCACTCTTTAATCTTAAAATCTGAAATACTGTACTTTGTGCGCAGGCTCTAACTCAATCAGAACCTTATCTCTTTAGATATTATTTTGACCAAATCATTAGGAGATGTATTCTCGATGAGAAAATAAAGAGTGTTCTAACCTTTTGTCATGAGCTTGCATGCGGTGGATACTTTGATCGTCGTAAAACTGCAGAAAAAGTACCACAGAGTGCATTCTATTGGCCTACTTTGTTTAAGGATGCATTCGACTTTTGCAAGATATGCACATGATGCCAAATGATAGGTAGGATTTTGAAACGTATTATGATACCCCTCAACCCAATTCTAAAAATAGAATTCTCTGACGTGTGGGGCATCGATTTTATGGGACCCTTTCATAAGTCACTTGTGCACCAATACATCTTGGTGGTTGTGGATTACGTATCCAAATGGGTTGAATCCATCCCTTGAAAGATAAACAACAGCAAAATTATTGTTAAGTTCTTGAAAGAAAACATCTTTTCACCCTTTGGAACCCCTCGTGCAAACATTAGTGATAAAGGTTGACATTTTTGCAATAGAACTTTTGAAGCTCTCATGCGAAAATATATCACAACACATAAGTTATCCACACCTTACCACCCTCAAATAGTAGACAGGTAGAAGTCTCTAATAGACAAATTAAGCTTATCTTAGGGAAAACTGTGAACCTAATCCGAATGGACCGGTCTACCAAATTGGTAGATGCCTGCCTTATGAGCATATAGGACCGCCTTTAAAACAATTCTAGAGATGTTTCCTTATAGGTTAGTCATTGGAAATACTTGTCACCTTCCTGTCGAGTTAGAGCACTGAGCCCTATGGGCTATTAAACAACAAAATTTTGATTTAGATAAGGCCGGTGCGCTTCAAAAATTATAAATTTCTGAACTTGAGGAGTTGAAGAACGAGACTTACGAAAATGCGAAGATTACAAAGGATAGGGCTAAAGTTTTTCATGATAAATTTATCATAAGAAAAACTTTTGTCCCTAGATAAAAAGTATTACTCTAAAATTCTGAACTTCATCTTTTTTTAGAGAAGTTGAAATCATGATGGATAGGGCCATTTATTGTTAGGACTGTGTTTTCATTTGGAGCAGTAAAGATATGCGACACTAAAAATGGTAATATATTCAAGGTAAATGGTCAACGTTTGAAATTGTTCTTGGAATCAGTTCCAGAAAGCAGATACAATCATGGGTCTACTTGACCCAAAGTATCGGTAACATAACATCATCTCTTTCTACACGTTATTTTTTGCATACATGCATTCATTCATACATTGGGGACAATACATGAGATAGGTGTGGGGAGAGTCTAACATGTAACATCTAACATTCTAACATGTGACATAATTAACATGATAAAAAATAATAACTTTACTAACATACTAACATAGGTAGGTACTAACAAATATTTTTAAAAAAACTTTTTGAAAACAATTAATATTTTGATTTATTTTAGTAAGTAATTAAGTTAATTTTAAGAAATAAAAAATCATATTCTTAATACTCAATCAAAATAAGATTATTTGTTTGAATTTTAGGTTTAAGAAGAAAAATTGAAAAATGTAATTTAGCCATGATTTTTACCTTGATGAAATATGCGTACTTTATAAACTTGCATACTAGGGATTCAAAACAAAAACTCTTGTGCCTTAGAAAATATATATATATATATATGGGGGGAAAAAAATCTATTCATTGATTAGCTAGTTGCTTTGGCCTAAAGAAATCTTGGTATTGACATGAAAAATAATTAGGTAAGTTTCAAAAATATATATAAATATAATATATGTATTAACACATCTAATAATCAATTAGTTAGTTATTAGGGCCTCAAGAAGTCTTGATAATTACACGTAAGAAAATTAGATGAGTTATACATATTAAAGAAAAAGAAGAATTGCTTAAAGGGCAACGAAGTGGTAATGCATCAAATTTCTTTCAAAAAAAAGAAAAAAGGGGTTATATATATATATATATATATATATATATATATATATATATATATGAATATATAAGGCATATGAGTTAAAGTTGAAGAATCCTGAGTCAAAAATTCACGGTCACAAAGGTGCATATAACTTAGGTAAAATAAAAAACTAAGTGAGAAATTAATCATAAACTAAATTGATAATGAATATTTGCATAGAGACTAAATATAGTAATGAATAATCTGGTGATCCTAAAACTTATAGTTTACTTGAATTTTACAATAATATTTCAAATATTTTTCTCTCCAAAAAATAGAATTTTGAAAATACTAACATTTTGCTTTTTTTTTAGGGATTTTGTGGGTGTAATTTATTGAAAATTCATACGAGACAACACTCGTCCTCTAGGGATAAGCTAGAGGTTTAACAGCTTGTTGCACGTGCTTATTGCAATCGTGATTCCTACGAAAGTGTGTTAGTTTAGAATAGATTAGTTTAGACGTTATTTCTTTTTTGCTTTACTCGAGGTCGAGCAAAAGATAGGTATCGGGGTGTGATTGTTCATATTTTTAGTTACATTTTCATGTTTATTTTTTATAAAGCATTGTTATTTAATCATTTTATTGTTTAATAATGTACAGGAGGCCTAATTAATTAAAAAGAGAAAAGAAAAGAACCCACAAGTTAAAGAGAAGACCAAGAACCCATCAATCCCATGTTAATTCAGAAATTATCCTATTCTAAATCAGAGAAAAAGGAGAAAGTCAAATTAGATTAAGTTGCTTGATTCTTAAGTCAAAGATAAAGGAGAGAATTCAAGCTTAAAATTTAGATTTATAGATAGTCTGTTTCCTAAGATATCTAGAATAAAATAAGATATCTAGAATACAAAGTTATTTTAAATTCTAAAATTTAAATGAGAATTCTAAGGATAGATCTTCAGATAGATGGACGAGATGAAGTCACGCGCCAAAGCGCGTGCCTTGACCCTTCAAAAGTGCCACGGCTTCTCCCTTTTTGCCGCGAAAAAGGCGCGTGGGTAGAGTATTTTACTGGGACTCTACTACTGAAATCCCCTATAAATATCCATGAAGAGCAACAGAGTAAAGGCATCTCAGAGAATCAAATTTAGGGTTTTCTTTAGATCATCTTTTCTTTTTGAATTTCCATCGTATTTTCTAGTTTTTCTACTTTGAAGAAGATTTGTGAAGAGGAGAAGGCTTTTGTACTGGATTGATGACGAATTCAATAAAAGTTCTTATTTTCTTTCATATCCCTTTTTACTATTTTTATTTGTTTTCTTCAATTCTACTTTAATTTCTTTTATGCAACTTTTAAATACCATGCTTAATTCCATCATGAATATGAGTAACTAATTCTCTCGTAGCTTACTAATCAACTAACGCTTAGTTCTATAAGATAAATTGATTGAATTCTATGCCTATTTAAAACCCTATGATCAGTTAATAATTCTTGAAGATTAGTGATGAATTAAGTTAAACTAGCTTTAGGATGTACTATTTAATGATTATTCTTAGTTTATACTTAGATACTTTGATAGCTTAATATTAAATCTAAAATAACTTTTCTTATGCTATACTTTAAGACTTTGATAAACTAATGTTTAATTTTACTTAGTGTATTTTAATTAGGGTTTGCTTTCTATCTTACTCTTCTTTCTTGATTTTGAAGCAGTACTCTAGGGTTAATCTTTATAGGTATAATATGATATTTATTCTTAATAGACTACTGCGTGGTTGTGGTAGATGATTAGTGGGCTATGAACCCTCTTTATTTTTAAATCAACTCTTTTATAACAACCACTTTTCTTTTCAAGTTTTACATAGAGAGAACGTATCAAAATGCTTGCATCCCATCTCTCCCTGTGAATTAACCCGTGTAGCTCTTGCTACAGCGAATTAATTGCGAGAAAACAGAGAAATCTCTTAACCTAAATTTTTTGCTTTCACTCTCTTTTTCTCTGTCATTCACTTTGTTTTGTAAGCTAGAGAATACCCACTCATCCTTACTGATACTGATCGTGCACTTGTTTCTCACCCTATTTTGACCTTAAATCAGATCTTGATGAGGTGATATTAATGTTTTTGTCACGTAAAGTAAGGTAATGGGAGAAGAACTTTCATTCAAACACCACATGACAAGTCCTCATAGCATAAGAATTGTGAAGGCCAAGGATCCATTGTAAGGTTATATTTTCAAGGAAGTTAGCAATTAGAGGGATCACTTGGTAGAAAGTTAGCTATGCACTTTTATCATTTCAAAAGAAAACTTCACTTTTTACTTTTCTCAAACTTTGCTCTTTAGTTTCTTCCTTAAAATCATCTTCTAAAACTTGTTCCATTTTCATTTTCTTTCTACTTCAAAACACTTTTCTATTTTGAATTTTCAAAACTGTTTTCTTTTTCTTGCAACTTGTTTTCTACCGCTTTCTACATTCTTGCTTTACATTCTATTTTTATTTCATATTTTTCACAAGCCGATCTTCTTTACTTTGTTTTCAATACCATCATCAATTACTTCATAATATTTCTTCTCTTTTGCTTTCTTTAAAAATTCTTCGAAACAAAATAAAGATTTTCCAAAACAAAAACAAAATCGAAGATTTACTTCTATTGCTTCCCCTCCTTGTGGACACGACTCGTTTAGTTTCTTAGCTATAATGATAGTTTTGAGGAAATAGTAGCACCATTCTGAGCATACGTTCCACATTTCAAATCACATAATTTTTGTGCACCGGTTTCCAGCGAACAAATTGTTTGGCGCCGTTGCTGGGAGGGGTGACGGCTATTTTTGAAATAAAGAATTCTTCTCTGTTTCCGTGTATAGGTTCTGGAATCAAGAAACTAAATGTAGCAGAAACATATAAGTGGTCTTGAATCTCTGCTATTGAAAGCAGAGACTAAGCACCCTCAATACTGCTGCGCAAATGCGACATAAGGTGCCCTCATTACTGTCGCGAAAACGCGATTTTTGCCGCGTTTCCATGGTAGTCTGAGTGAACTACTGACGATTCATTTTTGTTGCGATACAGGCTTTGCAAATCTAGCTTTCTTGTATGTCACATTCTGTATATTGCTAAAAAAACTAATAGTAAAACATTTGTTGCAAATTTAAAATCAGTTTGGACTCTTGCATTTAGGGCACGTGACTTATGATTCATTTAAATTACTACTGAAGAGTATTGCAGTAAGGTATGTGCACATTGCATTTAGAATAGGATCGACATCTTGGCTGATTTATTCACTTTGAGTGTATCTTGTTCTGAATATATTGCACACTTGAACAAAATTGACTTTAAGGTCAAAACCCAATAAAAAGGATAAAGTGAAAAAGTCATTCCCTCTCTTAGCCCAAAATCATCTCCAAGAGCGCTAACAATTTCAAACCACAACTAAAATTTGATAGAGTTGGCCCCTAAGGATATCTCGGAGTCAATAAGAAATTGACAGATGGTGAAACTTATAAGAACCATACTCTTGCCAAATCGGTGTCGAAGGTTGAAAATTAAGAGGATAAACCTCGAAGATCCAGTGTTTGGCGTAATTAAGACCTGTTGCTTACACACGGCTATCTCCCACCACATTTTGCCCCTACCAGGCTAATTAGCTCATAGTTTGGTTCATACAACAACCTCCCTCAGGTAATCGCCCAATTAGGAGTCATCTAGGTCCAGATACCTTAGACTAAGCTTGGTGATTTTCCCTTTCTTTTTGTTTGTTTTTCTTTATTTCATTTGATTGTTGTTCGAATGTTGATTGTAGTGTGAATCTGCAAGCAAGAGTGATCAAGGGACCCAATCTCATCAAGATTATTTAGGAACACTCCGCATACACCTGCACCACCACCATAGTTTACTAAAGTCAAGGCGAATCATATGTCTCTTCAGAATTTTACCTCATAACAACATCACTTCCATCCCGCATTCGGTTACCAGAGACAAATGGTAACAACTTCGAGTTAAAACCCCATTTCATAAACACTCTTCCTAGATTCCATGGTCTAGAGTCTGAAGATGAATACTTCTTCATCGAGGAATTTGAAGAAGTATGCTTGATGATGTGAATTCCCCAGCCGGGGGACGCCCTGTAAGACTAAGTTTCATCCCTTTCGTACTAAAAGATCTAGTCAAGAAGTGATTGTATAGTCTAGAGGTTGATTCGATTTCAACATGGGACGATTTTGTCAAAGTGTTCTTAAAAAAATTCTATCCCATCATAAAACTGCTTTGATTTGAAAGAACATCATGCAGTTTAAACAGAAGCATAATAAACCGTTCTGAAAGTATTTCGAGCGCTTTAAAGACTTACTTGCCCCATGTCCTCACCATGGCATAAGAAGTAGCGGCAATGCCACATTCTCTATGATGTCTTGATTACCCGACCAAAACCCTCCTTCAAAACAAGTTTCAAGGAGAATTCTCAAGAAAAACTGAGGACCAGGGATCGGATTTATTCGATGACTTAGCTGAAAAAATAATCCAATGGGAATCATGTTCAGACGAGTCTAAGAATCAAAACCTAACAACTTTCAAAATCGAACTCCATTCATTTTATAGAATCCTCTATAGCTGCAGAAGCCAAAATTTTTTACTTGATGAGAAGGCTAGAATTTTTAGAAATTAAGGAGCAAAGTATGGTAAACTAAGTCAAGCAACCCAAAAGCCATATCCGGGTTATACTTATTACCATGTGTTGAACTATATCTTCGAAGAGTGTCCACTTTTCTCGCTCAGCAAATGTTACCAAACAAAATGAATGCAGCATTTGCTAAACCGAACAACAATCCATACTCCAAAACATACAATTAGGGATGGAAGAATCATCCCAAATTTTTATTGAGTCAGAATAGTCACGAGCAGCACAGACTGAATTTTTTTAAACCAATTTTCTATTCATAATTATCAATCCAACTTTCAACCCAATTTCCCCAACTTTCAGCCTTAATTTCAGTCTAACTTTCAGCCAAAATTTCAGCATCAGGGCTCACAATCTTCTTTCCAAAATCCTCATCTGGAGAGAAAAATGACTGATTTGGAAAGAGCCATGGAAACCCGTCCAAAACTCAAGCTTCAATGATGAACAATCATAATCAGGCCATTAATAGGTTTGAGCTTCAAATTAATCAATTGACAAACTCACTTAGTTAAAGGCAAAAAGGAACTTTACCGAGCCAACTATTGACTAATCCCAAAAACTCTTTCCCAATCCATGAGGCTCGAGATACACAACCGAACCAATGCAATGTTGTTCATATCTTAAGATCAAAAAAACAAGTGGACAATCAAGTTTCTTCACCACCAGTTACCATACAACAAAAGCCGAACTCAACTGAAGCTTCAACATCTGCAAATTTCAATCCAACCACTTCGGAGTCTGAAGAAAACGAAAAAGAGAAGTTAGCTGAAGCAATGCATAAATCTATAATACCTTTCCCAATTAGCTAAAAAAGTAACAAATCTAATGCACAGATAGAAAATATCTTAGAAATGTTCAATCAAGTGAAAATCAATGTGCCACTTCTTGATGCCATAGAAAAGTGCCTTCATATGCAAAATTTTAAAAGATCTATGCACCAAGAAAAGAAAAACCAATATCCCTAAAAAGGTCTTCCACACTACAAACATCAGCGAATTATTGTTCGGTCCGATTCCTGTAAAATACAAAGATCTTGGTTGCCCAACCATCGCTTGTACCATAGGATAGACCACTATCAATAGGGAACTGCTTGATTTGGGAGCAAGTATCAACTTGCTTCCCATTTCTGTATATCAACAACGCGGGTTGCGCGATCTCCATCCAGTGCGAGTAAAGATTAAGTTAGGTACTGATTAGTGAAAATCCCTAAAGGAGAGATCACTGATGTTCTCATTCGAGTCGGGGAATTCATCTACCCCGTGGACTTTATCGTGCTGGAAACACAACCTTTATTAAATCCAAGATTTTAGACTCCGGTCATTTTAGGTCGACCGTTCCTTGCCACAACAAATGCAATAACAAACTGTATGAGTGGTTCAATGCATTTAACATTTGGAGATATGACCAAAGAGGTAAATGTTTTCCACCTGAAAAACAACCTCGAGATTCTAAAGACCAGACATTTGAAGTGAACTTGATAGAAGGCTTGATGAGTGAACATCAGGAGGAACTGGAGTGTGAACCTGAATGCGAGTTTGAATTGGAGTCAGACGACTTTAATCTCGACCAAATTGTTGATTTTGTAATAGAATGAGCCACAACTCCAATTCTTTTGAGTCTAGAACCAAAAGACTTACCCTCAACTAAACAATTTCCATCTTCTAAATTGAAAGGTCTCCCGAGTCATTTCAAGTACATTTACTTGGAAGAAAAGTAGGCTCTCCTGATAATTATTGCTTCTTATTTAGCTGAAGAACAATGAGAGGATCTTCTTGTTGTGTTGAGAGACAACAAAGAAGCTATTGGTTGGACCTTGGCTGATATCAAAGGACTTAGCCCATCAATAATATAACACCGCATCCATCTGATCGAAGAGGCCAAACCAAAACGCGACCCATAACGTAGGTTTAACCCAATAATGTAAGAAGTCATTCGAGCAGAGATACTCAAACTATTAGACAGTGGGATCATTTATCCCATATCTAGTAGTCAATGGGTTAGTCATGTCCATACTGCACCCAAAAAGGCTGATTTTACAGTGGTAGAAAATGATAAAAAATAATTAGTGCAAACCCGTCTTCCCATGAAGAATCGAGTTTGTATTGATTATCGTAAATTGAATTCTGCCACTTGTAAAGACTATTTACCTCTTCTATTCATTGACAACATCTTGGAAGACTGGCTGGGCACGAATACTATTGTTTATTAGATGGATATTCTGAGTACAATTAGATCCCTATTGCCCTGAAGATCAAGAAAAAATCATGTTCACCTGTCCATTTGGGACCTTTTCAAATCACAGAATGCCATTTGGGTTGTGTAACGCCCCAACCATGTTTCAATGTTGCATACTTAGCTTGTTCTTGAACATTGTAGAATGTTTTTTGGAAATATTCATGGACGATTTCTCAATTTATAGAGATTCTTTTAACCAATACTTTCATCATCTAGAATTAGTTCTTAAATGATGCACAGAGAAAAACTTGACACTAAATCGAAAAGTGTCATTTTATGGTAAAATGAGAAATTGTTCTAGGGCATGAAATTTCTAAGGGATAGAAATTGATAAGGTAAAAGTAAAAGTGATTGCCAAACTCTCTAAGTCAAAATGCATTAAAGACATCAGATTTTTTTCTAGGATATACCGGATTCTATAAAAGTTTCATCAAAGAGTTTAACAAAATTACTAGACCCTTGATGAATCTATTAGCAAAGGATATGCCCTTCTAGATGACGGATGTCTAAAAGCATGGGAGAGATTGAAATAAGAACTTTTCTCTGCTCCAATCATCTCAGCACCTAATTGGACAAAACCATTTGAGATCATATGCGACGCCTTAGATTTTGCTATTGGCACTGTTTTAGGATAGTGCATCGATAATAGGCAGCACGTTATCTATTATGCGAGTAAGACTCTGAACAACACACATCTCAATTACACTATAACTGAAAAGGAATTTTGGGCGTAGTATTTGCGTTGGAAAAGTTCCAACAATACCTAATCGGGTCCTAAACAACTTTGATCATGGATTACTCCACGCTGAGGTATCTTATGGCAAAGAAGGACGCTAAAGTAAGACTAATTCGATGGATTCTTATTTTACTAGAATTTGGCCTCAAAATATTGGATATGGAAGGGGAGGAGAATGTAGTGGCGGATCATTTGTTCCGTATCCCCAATGCATCAATTGAGATAATGCTGATAATGAAAATTTTTCAGATGAACACATCATCGTCATGTGTAAAGACCCCTGGTATGCAGATATTGTGAACTATCTTGCTATCAAGAAAACAACTTCTGATTGGTCGAGGCAGGATAGAGATCACTTTTTCGCTCAGGTACAATTCTTCTTTTGGGAAGTGTTTGCCCAAAGGCCCTTCATCTGAGTTTTGATGATGACTAACTTATGAAATTAAGTTACTAATGATCTTGTGTTTAGTAAGTTTCAGATATCGATCAAGATCTTATAGGTGTTTAGCTTCAACAAAGGATTCAAAGTCAAGTTTTGGAGCTAACACGTGTTGATTCAAGAGCTCGCTCTTCAAGATCGCATCTAGTACTCAAAATGAGTCAAGCTCATTTGGATCAAGTTTGGATCGAGTCGTCTTGAAGAAGAAGATCTACAAGAAGATTTTAGTTTAGATTTGTTTAGTTTTTTTAGATCTTGTGTAAGAATAGTTTAGCTTTAAGTTACTCAAGTACACACAAAAGTTTATAGTTTTGGATTTCGGTTTAACCAATTTTAGTTTCAAAAGAATTTATTTTTACGTGGTTTACATCTCAATAGAATAATTTTCATGGTTTATGTATGTGTTGGATTCTATCTACACATATTAGAGCTTTATTTAGAAAATTTTATTTCTATGTGTTTTGATTTATGATGTATACGGTTTAAAGTTTTGATACATCAAGTGTATATTCTTTGGTTTCATGAATAGAGTTCATCAATAAAAGTTTACAAGGTTTAATGTTTATTGAATTTTATCCATATGCATCTATGCTTCATATCTTTAGAAAAACTTATTTTAATGTTTCTAGTTCATGGTTTTAAGTTTTTTTAATCAAAACTTAGTTTGGATTTATTGTCAAAATAAAGATATGGATGTACCATGTGTATTGGATTCTATCCGTACACTCTATGCTTCAAATTTATTTCAATATCTTATTTTTTTTATATACACACTGTATTTTGACATGGTCTGGTAGAAATTTCTGATCCGAATAATGGCCAAATTTTCAAAGGGAATGAACAAAGATTAAAGTCATTCTTAGCCACAGAGTCTGAGTCAGATGAAGAGAGAATCATGGGTCTCTTTGACCCAGTTTATGAATGATTAGGGCTCAAATCATCTTCCCCTAGGACATTAATGATAAAAACAAATAAAAAGGGAATTAAAGTGAATAAAATAAAAATAAAAAATATATAAAAATAAAAATACAAATAAAATTAGAGTTCTTTTGTTTATATCAGAATTCTTCTTTATCTAAAATAGGAAAAAAACCAAAATCCTAGTTTAGGGATTCTTTCCTAGACTTAAGGTTAAAAAAGGAAATATCAATAAACCTCTCCCCATTTAAACCCCACTCTGCTCGCTTCCGTGTCTCACCACAGCAAACTCTCTTCAGATCTGAGAAGGAAAGATAGAGGCGCCACCACTGAGAAAAACCAATCACCTGTTCTTCCCAAATTACTGCGGCCAGTGCCTGTTTGTCGCGTTTTCGCGGCCATCCTATGGCCTGCAGAGCGCCGCTAAGTTCTTCCTCGATCGATCTTGTGCGTAGATCTCAGATCTACCACTGATCCTCTGCAACTATTTCTTGGCCTGTTTATAGCATTTTACACTTGGATTTTCCCCCACGGTTTCTGGAGAAGGTTTGCAATCTCTGTTCCCTCTTTTCTACTTGCATCATATTTAGATTCATTGCACCCTCTATATTTTCTGAAAAAGATTTCTCTAGAATTTTTAGAGATGTTAATGGGTATGGTCATGTGTTTTTGGATAGAATTAGGAAACGTAATTGGTATGAACTTGTGTACGATAATAGCAATGAAAATGCATTCTATTACCCCGACATTGTAAAACTATTCTATTTGGGCATCGACACTAACATTATCAATCTAGATCAAAACCAATTTATGGTTCATTTAGAGCATGGGACCTCTGTAAATCACCTAGAGGGGGGTGAATAGGTGATGGCTAATCTAATGGTCACTAAATGCGGAATTAAAAACTATTTAAACTAAACACCAAGTTTAACACAAGAGTGTAGCCGAATTCCCCGTGAAGGGCTCTGGACTAACTCCTCAAGACTCCTCTAAATAAGAGTTGAGGTGCCGCGTTGGCTCTCTTGGTTGAAAATAAGTGTTAGCAAACAATCCCCAAGCATATATCAATAAGCACACAATATATCAAGCATATAAAGATAAAAACAATATTAGCATGCAAGATATAAAGACAAGAGTAAGAGATAGAGAGTGAGCAATCGCAAACACGGGAGATTTGTTTCGAGGTTCGAGCACCCTTGCTCTACGTCCCCGCCTTCACACTTGAAGGATTTCCACTATAATCGATCCCACCGGATCACTCGGTGCCGCAACACCTACAAGGCGAGTTCACACTTGAACTCCTTGGACTCTCTAGTCCCGTACACACCGCAAGCCCACAAGCTCGCCGAGGCCGCACCTCAAACACCGAGTTCTCACTAGAACCCAAAAAACCGCGAACACAACCGTCCGCCTCCTCAAAGTAAAAGAAGGATCTCTTGGTGATCAAAACACTTTGATCACCAATAAAAACTCTCACAACAACACTCCTATAGAATGAATATGTCAATGGGTTGCTCAAGTGTTTGTGAGAAAATAAGGATGGAAATGGTGGAGGAAAACTCAAGAAAAATCACTTTGAAAACACTCTTGATAAACTCTCCTTTTGATTGGAAATATTGGCTCTAATATAAGTGGAGAAAACCTCTTAAAAGAGTAGGAAAAACTGTTGTAAAAATCCACTTAAAAACTTGTTGAAAATAGCCCCCAAAAGTCCCAATTTATAGGGCTCCAAAAACTAGCCGTTGGGAGCAAGAATAGCCTGTCGGTCAACCGCCCGGTCGATCGGCCAACGGTCAGATTTCTGACCGTTGAACCAGCGGTCGACCGGCCGGTCGACCGTGGCTTGGATACAGAGAGCACTGCTCTCTGTCCGGTCGACCGCCCGGTCGACCGGGGCCTTTCCAGAGAGCAGAGCTCTCTGGACGGTCGACCGGGTCGGTCGACCGGCCTCCAGCCAGAACTTGGCGTGCACGTCTGTGCACGTCGGTCGACCGCCCGGTCGACCGACTTCAGGCTTCGGTCGACCGGTCGGTCGACCGGCTGAAGCCAGAACAGAAAAACCTGGGACTTTAAACTAGGTTATTTTGGCTCATATAAAATCCCATAAAATCATGAAAATCTACAAAAATAGTTTCAATGTTATACTTTGATAAATAAACATGCTTGCACAAAATCAAGGCATGTTACAATCAATTTGAACTATTTTTGTAACTTAGAAAATTTTGGCTAAAAACGAAAACTGTATTTTTCCAAAATTAATTTTTCCAAAACTTCTCCAAATACAAAAATAAGATATTTAAACAACTTTTAAAGCATAGAGTGTATGGATATGATCCACTACACATACATGGTGAAATATCTATATTTTTGACATTAAGCACTAAATACGGTTTTGGTTAAATACATGTAAACTTTGAATACCAAAAACCAAACCGGTATTTTTCAAAAAGAAAACTCTTTTGTATTTTTCCAAAATAAAAATTCTTTCATCTAAATCAAGAGTGTGTGTGTGTATAAGATATACTTGAGAAATCCACCAACTATTCTATCCTTTACATTTTATCTACAAACAAAATCTTAACAAAAATAAACCTAGACACAAGTCTTGATCTTGAAAGTCTTCACTTGAAGTCTTCTTCTCCTTCTTGACTTGGTCCAAACACGATCCATAGAGCTAGACTCCTCTTGAGTACTTGATGTGGTCTTGATGCACAAGCTCTTGAATCAAATCGTGTTAGCTCCAAAACTCGACTTTAAATCCTTTGTTGAAACTACACACCTACTAAGATCTTGATCACAAATCTGAAACTAAATAAACACAAGATCATTAGTACTATAACTACATGAGTTGATCATCATCAAAACTAGAGTGATAGGCCTTTGAACCAACAATCTCCTCTTTTTGATGATGACAAAACTCATGAAGTTGTATATGCATGGATTAAAGTAAAGCTTCAAAGAAGCTCCCCCTTAACTCATGCATCTCAATAAACAAATAAATATGCAATGAAGCACATAAACATGTATGCAAATATAAGGAGATAAATATGCATAACAAGCATGAAACACATCAAATTCTTTTTCTCCTATTTGTAATACAAAACATATATGCATAAACATAAATACTTCTCCCCCTTTATGGATAAAGCAAGGAAAACATGCATATATATACCAAATACTTCTCCCCTTTTTTGTCAATCATCAACAAAGGGGTTAAAGTAAAAACAAAATGTGCTCTCCCATTTTGTCAAAAGCAAAAATCAATAAAAGGGGTGACATTAAACAAATCAATAAAGGATATATGTGATATATATTCATGAAGAGAAAGACTCTAAGTTAATTTCCCTACACATATACATTACATGAAAGAGGGATGACAAGCCCTAATTCACATAACGCATAATATGTAATGCATAAGAGGAGATGTGAAGCTCCCCTACACACGTGTACCGCATAAAGAAGAGTTATCAAGCTCGTCAGTATAAGATACACTCAACATGAATATATATGTAGAAGAGATGTTAAGCTCTCCTTACATATAGGCAATATAAATCAAAATATTTTAATTATCCTTATTAAAACAAATTTTGAATTTTCCTCAATAAAACAAATTTTGAGATATCTAGTAATCAATTTTTAAGATATCAAATAAACAACAAAATTTTAAGATACCAATTGTAGTCAAATTTTAAGATATCATTGTAAATAAACATTACAAATTTTGAATTTTTAATCAAAATAGAATCATATTGATATTAATTTGAAAATTATTGTGAATTATTTTGACACCAATTGCAATCAATAGATACCAAATGAAGATTATTGCACATTTTTGATATCAATAAAAATATCAATTTTAAAAATAATGCATAAGCTTATTAAAATATCAATTGAGAAACCAATTGAAAAATAAGGATTTGAATAAAGCTTAGTATAAACAAATTGTGTGCTTTAAATATTTAGACCAATTTTTAATCAAGCACAAATAAATCATATATATGTATGAAAATGAAAATACCAATAAGAATTGATATTATGGAAATTGTGAAGCATACATATATAGGAGACATAGTATGAGTATATACAAAATGAATATCAATTGAGATACCAATTGAAAATAACAATGTAAATCAAGTATATAACTCATAAACTAATAATTGAAGAACAATAACTAGTTAAAAGTAATTTTTGAAAAACTAGTTAAAGATCCTTCAAAACATGAAACCAAATCATATGTTTTTCATGAATCATACCAAATACACAAGAGTTGACACTCAAAATCGATAAAGCTCAAAAGGAAACATGAAACAAAGTCATGAATAAACAAATAAAGTGTGAGTGTACAAGAATCATGTGTTTAGCATTTTCCATGAAGATAATCAATGAAGCTCTAAACATAAATATCATTTTATTAAACAAATCATGAAAATTTATTTTTCATTTTAAAACAAACTTCTAGGTATATGTATGATTTATCCAAAACTAATAATATGCATACATATCCCAAACATAAAAAGAGTCCATAATGTAAATTGCATAAAGGCAAATGACTCATGGGGTATACATGTATATTTATTAGATTTGAAAATAAAATACATATACATGAAGCAAAACATGAAAATTGGCAAAACAAGTGTAAATGAGAGAATCATCAAAACTAGGCTATACATGTGCATATAGTGAGTACAAATGAACAATGAAGTGCAAACATATATGAACCAATTTGTTGCTCACTACTTGTACAAGTATACATCCAAGTTTTAATAAAAACTACATTTAAACTAGTATTTACCACATGAAGCACAAAACAAATAAAACATGAACATGCTAAAAATATCATCTATGAACAAGCATGTAAATAAATTAGGTGTTTAGAGATAGTTACCAAACCAAAGAACTATACTCCAAATCTCCAAAACATGGTGGTTGTCCCACCAAACCTCCTTGATAGTGGTGCATCAAATATGTGTTCATCTAGTCCATGCAACCACCACCAAAGCACCATCCCTCTCACGTGTTGTGAGAGCCCGCACCTACATCAAATACACAACGTGGGGATTTTGGTACCCATTTTCTTTTGGGTCCTTGAGGGTTAGCTTTGTAAGGAACCCAAACATTTTTGTTAGTAAAATTTATATGATGCAACTTATCAAAACAAAATTTTGCTAAATGACCTTTGCGACCACAATGTGTACATTTGTACACCTTAGGATGCATATGAGTGTGAGTGTGGTCATGACGTGCAAAGTGTGCATATGCATGAGGGTGATGTGCATGAATATGTGGAGTTTGTTTCTTTGAAAACAAAGACTCCAATCTAGAGTGGTTAAATGCACATGTGCTCAAAGTTGAGCTCAAACCATTTATTTTATTTTTCAAAACATTGATCTCATTTTGATTAATGGTGGCATGTCAAGCATGATGAGAAATATAATCATTTTTCTTATTCTTTTTAGAAACATTTTCTTTTTCTTTTTCAATAATTTTTCTTTTCAAAGAAGTGTTTTCATGTAAAGCAACTTCCTTTTATTTTTTCACCAAAATAATTTTATTTTTCAAAGTAGTGTTTCTTTCACAAAGATCACTTAATTTAGAAAGCAAGGAAACATTTTCATTTTTCAAATTCTCATTTTCTTTTTCAATGTATGCAACTTTATTTTTAAAAGAATCATTTTCACTTAACATGCAATCAAATTTCTTTTTCAAATTTTTGTTATCCTTTTTAAGCAATTCATATTTTTCTAAGAGTTGTTGACAAAAAGATCCTAGTTCATTATATGGCATTTCAACATCCTCTTCTACCTCGGATTCGGTAGTTACCTCAAGGGGGTTATCCCCTTGGACCATGTAGCACACATTGGAAGCATCACTTCCAACATCCGAGTCGCTCCCCGCATAGTATTGTTCTTTTTCGTCAAGGGAGATCATGGTGTTCCACACTACAAAAACCGAATCAATATTAGATACCCTAGATAAATATTCATCATTTAGGGTACTTTTCAAAGCATGAATGGCCTTTGCATTAGCCTCAATATTTTTGCCATTTAAACAATATGAATCTCTAGTAGTGGCAAAATAAACATGAATCCCTAGGGCTTTGAGGTATAAGGACATCTTAACCTTCCATGTTTGGATGTTAAGGATGTCAAAGGTGGGAGGTGACATGAAATCCATGGTGTGTGTACAAATATTGTGATTAGCCTAAAATGAGAATCTTTAACTCTAGGTTGTAAGACCCAAATCAAGAGCACTTGGATCTGATACCAATTGTAAATCACCTAGAGGGGGTGAATAGGTGATGGCTAATCTAATGGTCACTAAATGCGGAATTAAAAACTATTTAAACTAAACACCAAGTTTAACACAAGAGTGTAGCCGCATTTCACGTGAAGGGCTCTGGACTAACTCCTCAAGATTCCTCTAAATAAGAGTTGAGGTGCCGCGTTGGCTCTCTTGGTTGAAAACAAGTGTTAGCAAACAATCCCCAAGCATATATCAATAAGCACACAATATATCAAGCATATAAAGATAAAGACAATATTAGCATGCAAGATATAAAGACAAGAGTGAGAGATAGAGAGTGAGCAATCGCAAACACGGGAGATTTGTTTCGAGGTTCGAGCACCATTGCTCTACGTCCCCACCTTCACACTTGAAGGATTTTCACTATAATCGATCCCACCGGATCACTCGGTGCCGCAACACCTACAAGGCGAGTTCACACTTGAACTCCTTGGACTCTCTAGTCCCGTACACACCGCAAGCCCACAAGCTCGTCGAGGCCGCACCTCAAACACCGAGTTCTCACTAGAACCCGAAAATTCGCGAACACAACCGTCCGCCTCCTCAAAGTAAAAGAAGGATCTCTTGGTGATCTAAACACTTTGAATACTAATAAAAACTCTCACAACAACACTCCTATAGAATGTATATGTCAATGGGTTGCTCAAGTGTTTGTGAGAAAACAAGGATGGAAATGGTGGAGGAAAACTCAAGAAAAATCACTTTGAAAACACTCTTGATAAACTCTCCTTTTGATTGGAAATATTGGCTCTAATATAACTGGAGAAAACCTCTTAAAAGAGTAGGAAATACTGTTGTAAAAATCCACTTAAAAACTTGTTGAAAACAGCCCCTAAAAGTCCCAATTTATAGGGCTCCAAAAACTAGCCATTGGGAGCCAGAATAGCCTGTCGGTTGACCGCCCGGTCGACCGGCCAACGGTCAGATTTTTAACCGTTGAGCCAACGGTCGACCGACCGGTCTGTTGGCCCAAAGGCCTTTCACTCTAGTTTTGATGATGACTAACTCATGTAGTTATGTGTACTAATAATCTTGTGATTTTAATTTCAGATCATTAATCAAGTTATTAGTTGGTGTTTAGCTTCAACAAGATGATTTGGAAGCTACCCACATGTTGATTCAAGAGCCCAAGCGTCAAAGATCATTTATAGCACTTGCTCGGTGAATCAAGAGTGTTTGGATCGAGCCGACTTGGAGATTGCGCTCTAGCTTGGAGATTGCGCTCTACAAGAAGACTTAGGTATCCATAGTTTTAGTTTTAAGTTTAGATCCTAATTGTAAAGATTAGAATAGTATGATAAGCTCAAGTTCACAACACACACCTTTCATGTTTTGATTTTCGGTTTTAGGTTTAACCGATCTTGGTTTTCATGAATAGATTTTTATCAAAACAAGTTTACATGGTTTATGTATATTAGATTTGTTCTATATACATGCATGCTTCAATTGTTTAGACAAACTTTGTTTGATAATCTATTCCATGTGTTTTATGTTTTGGTATTTACAACAAAACATATTTTTGGACTTAATGACAAAAATCATGATATATATATGTTTCTTGTATATTGAATTTCTATTCATATACAATATGCTTCAAAGTGTTTAAATATCATATTTTTGTATCATGGATGAGTTTTAGACAATGTGTATTTTCTATTCAAAATACAAGGTTTTAGAAAATACGGTTTTTGGTTTTTGGCAAAATTTCTATGACACAAAAATTGTCTAAAATGTTTGAAATTTGTGTTAGGATTTTTAACACAAGTTTGTATTTCAATATAAAATGATAAAACTATTTTTGTGGAATTTTAGAGATTTTGTGGGATTTATTATAATATTTTTTCCCCAGATTTCAGACCTGATTTTTGTCTGCCAGGCTAGGTCGGTCGACCGGACCGGTCGACCGCACCATGTAGCCGGTCGACCGTTCCGGTCGACCGACGTGCACAGAAACGTGCACATTGGCTACACTTGTAGCCGGTCGACCGTGCCGGTCGACCGACTGAGAGCTGTTGCTCTCTGTTTGTTTCGGTCGACCGGGCCGGTCGACCGTTAGCTGGCAACGATCAAAAATTGACCGTTGCGCGGTCGACCGGGCCGGTCGACCGGCAGGGTAAAACTGGCAAAAATTCAGCCAACGGCTATTTTCTGTATTTGCCTATAAATACCCTATTTAAGAGAGGTTTTCTCTAAGATTTTTTTGTGCAAATTTTTCCATACTCTCTGGTGTTTTTGCTGCAAGAAAAATAGGTTTTTGGATTAAAATTGAACATTCTTTTTGGTGTTTTGATTAGGGTTTGAAAAACCAAAGAAAAGGGATTTTGGGAAAAGCTTTTGTTTAAACTTCTATATCTTGATTTCATTTGTTTCCCAAAGGTTTTTCTTTGAGTTGCTGGTTTCAAATCCCTTTGTTTTCTCCACTCTTGAGCTAAAATCTACTATCTTTTCTATAGGATTTTGTGTGGGAAAAAGAGAAGATATTGTTTGTGGTTGTTGTGTTGACCACCAAGTTGTAACCCAATCTTTACTTGCTTTGTGCTTTGGGTTGTATCCCTCTAGTTGAGAGGTGATCCTTGTATTGGTTGGTGATTGGGATTTTGCCTCAAGGAGGAGGTTGTGATTGTTTGGTGTTTGCCTCAAGGAGGAGGTTGTGTTGGTTGGCTTGGATTTGTGCCTCAGGGAGGAGGTTGTAAAGAGAGGAGTTGGGTACTCCTTGTAAAGGGTCCTAGGTGGACAAGCTAGTGGAAATCCTTCGTGTGTCGAAGGCGGGGATGTAGAGCTGGGTGCTCGAACCTCGATAACATATCCTTGTGTTTGCGCTTGATCCATTGGCTCTCTCTCTATTCTCTCTTTACTTTGTGCCTTGCATTTATTTTCATTGCTCATTCATATTTGCTTGGCTTGGTTGTGTGCTTCACTTGTTGATAGCACTTGAGTGTAATTTGCATTAAGTTTTTAAACTCCGCATTTAGTTCATAGATTAGCATTGTCACCTATTCACCCCCCTCTAGGTGACTTTTCAATTGGTATCAGAGCTAGCGCTCCTGATATTTAGGTTTAACCACCTAGGAGTGTGATCTTGGTTTGCTAATCTTCATTTGCATCTCATTTGCACTCATACTAGTTTGCTCTCATGGCTAGCCCTCCTATGTTTGACCATACTAGACTTGACTCTTGGAAAGTTAACATGACTAGATATTTAAAAACACTAGGTAATCTAGTTTATCAAGCCATCACCATAGAAGCCCTCCCAAATACTAGTAAGCATAAGAAGGCCAATGCACTTGCACTTCAAACACTTAGAGCATCTTTTGATAATAATCTCTTACTTGTTTTTGATAGTTTTAACTCGGCTTTTGCAGTTTGGAGCGTCTTGACATCTCCGGAGCTTCCAAGGATCATCAACAATATGAGGAGATCTAGGAGAGATGTATCCGAAGAGCCTTGTTTCATGGCATATGGGAATGACTCCAATGAGGTACAATCAGACTCTCAAATACATGATAGCTCTTATTGCCATGGATGTTTTGAGGTTCAAAATTTAAATGTTGAACTTGCTTCTAAGCTTGAAAAATTCTTGGAAAAACATAACTCTTTGAAAGAAAAACATTTTGATTTACAAAAAGAAATGAAGGATTTATGCTCTACTTTTGAAACCGTTTTGCAAGAGAAGGAAGAGATTACTAGTGAATGTGGCTCACTAAGATCTCAACTAGACATTGCTTTAAAAGAAATTGAAGTTTTAAAAGGCAAAAATGATTGTGATGATATTTTGGAGCACAATGAGATTTTATCCTCAAGATTGGATTGTGTTTTCAAAGAAAACCTTACTTTGAAAAATAAAATTGATTCTATTACTAAAGAATTGAATTTGGTTTTGTCTAAAAATGAATCTTTGCAAAATGATATTGATTTGCATGTTTGTCATGCTAATGTAGCTTCTACTTCTTGCACTCCTATAGCATGTTCCACTTTCTCTTCTAGCATAGAAAATGATATAAATAATTTGAAGAAAAGTGTTGATTGTTTGGGCTCCACTTTGAGCCATTGTGCCATGAATCACACACGATTGGAAACCTTGATTCGCAAGAAACAAGTTCCAACCTTGCATGCACACCCATCTAGGCATACACATGCTTTTCATGATCACCACCACCATATGTATGCTCACGTGTACACATGTACACATTGTGGTCGAAAAGGCCACCTTGCTAGATTTTGTTATGATCGCATTTATCATGAAAATTTAGCAACTAATTATGTTTGGGTTAGAAAAGATACTAACCCCCGTGGACCCACAAAGAAATGGGTACCAAGATCCACCTCTTTGACTTTTGATGTAGGTGGGAGCTCTCGCATCACGTGAGAGTGGAGGTACCTTGAGGTGGATGCGTTCCGAGCTTGAATGAAAACTATTTGGATGCTTCACTCTCAAGGAGATTAGGTGGAGATGACCACCATGTTTTGGAGAACTAGAGATGCACCGTCATTGGTTTTGGTATCATTCTCTAACTCCCATTTATTATTTACATGCTTCTTAGATCATTCATTTATAGCATGTTGTATTTTGATGTTCATTATGATTATGCCTTGTTCATTAGACTTGAGATATACATGTTTAGTTACTTGAGAACCCATGTTTCATATGGATCTATATTTAGTGTTCACTTCTTGTTTAAGCTAACATGTATGCCCTAGATCTAATGCACATGCATATGCATAATGATCATATGATGTTCATGATTCCATGATTTTTGTTTAGATGATTATATGGATGTTCGTGATATATCTTGTGTGCATTTCATCATTGCACTTTATTCATTCTTTGTTCGATCTATTCTCATACAACAAGGTTGCATTGCGCACCTCTAACCCATTCAAGGGGAATCAGGAGGAAGGAGTTCAGAACCCTTCACGGGGTATACGGCTCTTAGTCTTGTTTTGAGAGATCGTTGCATCATACATCCATCTTAGTTTTAAAAAGTCATTAATACTTCATATTTTTGATTAATATGATCATATTAATTTTTGACCCGTTTTATGCCTCATGATTTGATTACTTGCTTGAATGTTAGTTTTTCATTAAGACTAAGATTTATACTTGTACAACTAGTGAGCTACAAATAGACCTTTTATATATTTGTGCTTGAACGCTCATTTGTAGTCATTTGATGTACTAGTATAGTCTAGTTTTGATGATTCATGCATTTGACTTGTATTCCTCATTTTTAATGTGTTTCTATGATCTTGTGGTTGACTTCATGTATATGTCTATCTTGTCTAAATTATTGTTTATACATATACATCCTTGAGCCACGTGCCTTCATGCATATACTTTTGTGGACTCTTCATGTTTGGGATATGTGTGTATACTTTAGTTTGTACATGACATACATATGCCTTGAAGTTTAAATCATTATGATGATTTCAATAAATTACATGATTCACTATTATATCAAGATTTGATAATTTCTATATTAAGCTTAATTGTCCATTTTCATGATGAAATGTATTTCACATTACACTTGTTCACTCACTTTATTATGTTTCTCATGATTGTGTTTTTTTTTTTTTTCATGAGTATGATATGAGCTTTATGGACTTTGAGTGTTTAGTGATCTTGTGATTTTCATGTTTCATGAAAAATCCTTTTTGTTTTATCTTGAAGGATTTCTACTAGTTCTCTATTTTTCATAAACTAGTTGGTATTCTTCAAATTGGTAGAGACTTTCAAACGTACTATATTGTTCAAATCATTTTTTGAAAACCCCTACCATCGAAGGGCGGTAGGATGGGAGATCATGTTCATGTATGCCCTAAATTGAAAATCTTTAAAACTTGAATTATGATTGGGTGGTAGGTTATATGAGTCATACACTTGTATTTATTGTTGTTTCAATTGGTATCATTGAATTCTTTCAATTGGTATCGATATGACATCTTTTTGTATACTCATATATGTTTGTATTTTATATATGTATGCTTCACTTTATATAGTATCAAATTTCAATTGATATCTATCTTTCATATACATATATAGATGATTTATTTGTGCTTCAAGATATCACAAATTTTGTTTATGCTTAGCTTGAACTTTTCAAATTAAAATTATGTTAAAGCAAATTTTCAATTGATTTAATTTTCAATTGGTATCTTGTGTTTTAAAGAAAATAGTTTCATTTGGTATCAAGATTTGTTTTTAAGGAAATTCAAAATTAGTATTGTTTTATTCCAAATTGGTATCTAGTTTGTTTATTTACAATTGGTAGGTTATTTGTTTACTTACTAATTGGTATCAAGATTTTCATTTTTTTTGTTTTCTATTGGTATATGTTCTCGTTTTGATTTCAATTGATTTGTTGTTTTTCAATTGGTATCAATATACACTTCATTGCCACATTTTTTTTGGTATCATATTTGATTTAACCCTTTATTAGTTCTTTGCTTTGAACAAAAAGGGGGAGAAAAAAAAATTTATTGTTTTTGCTTTTATTTTTAACCCTTTTTGATGATTGACAAAAAGGGGAGAAGAATTTGAGTTTTATATGCATATTTGTGTTTGCATATAGTTTACATTTGATGAAAAGAAGCCTTGTTTATATGCATGTCTATGCACGTTTTATCTTTCATTTTTATTGGTATCAAGAGCATGTTTTGATATTGTTTTAAACACATATAAACATGTTGTTAAGAACATTCATTGCATATCTTATATGTTTTATTGTTATGCATGAGTTAAGGGGGAGCTTCTTTGAAGCTTTACTTTAATCCATGCATATATAACTCCATGAGTTTTGTCATCATCAAAAAGGGGGAGATTGTTGGCCCAAAGGCCTTTCACTCTAGTTTTGATGATGACTAACTCATGTAGTTATGTGTACTAATAATCTTGTGATTTTAGTTTCAGATCATTAATCAAGTTATTAGTTGGTGTTTAGCTTCAACAAGATGATTTGGAAGCTACCCACATGTTGATTCAAGAGCCCAAGCGTCAAAGATCATTTATAGCACTTGCTCGGTGAATCAAGAGTGTTTGGATCGAGCCGACTTGGAGATTGCGCTCTAGCTTGGAGATTGCGCTCTACAAGAAGACTTAGGTATCCATAGTTTTAGTTTTAAGTTTAGATCCTAATTGTAAAGATTAGAATAGTATGATAAGCTCAAGTTCACAACACACACCTTTCATGTTTTGATTTTCGGTTTTAGGTTTAACCGATCTTGGTTTTCATGAATAGATTTTTATCAAAACAAGTTTACATGGTTTATGTATATTAGATTTGTTCTATATACATGCATGCTTCAATTGTTTAGACAAACTTTGTTTGATAATCTATTCCATGTGTTTTATATTTTGGTATTTACAACAAAACATATTTTTGGACTTAATGACAAAAATCATGATATATATATGTTTCTTGTATATTGAATTTCTATTCATATACAATATGCTTCAAAGTGTTTAAATATCATATTTTTGTATCATGGATGAGTTTTAGACAATGTGTATTTTCTATTCAAAATACAAGGTTTTAGAAAATACGGTTTTTGGTTTTTGGCAAAATTTCTATGACACAAAAATTGTCTAAAATGTTTGAAATTTGTGTTAGGATTTTTAACACAAGTTTGTATTTCAATATAAAATGATAAAACTATTTTGTGGAATTTTAGAGATTTTGTGGGATTTATTATAATATTTTTCCCCAGATTTCAGACCTGATTTTTGTCTGCCAGGCTAGGTCGGTCGACCGGACCGGTCGACCGCACCATGTAGCCGGTCGACCGTTCCGGTCGACCGACGTGCACAGAAACGTGCACATTGGCTACACTTGTAGCCGGTCGACCGTGCCGGTCGACCGACTGAGAGCTGTTGCTCTCTGTTTGTTTCGGTCGACCGGGCCGGTCGACCGTTAGCTGGCAACGGTCAAAAATTGACCGTTGCGCGGTCGACCGGGCCGGTCGACCGGCAGGGTAAAACTGGCAAAATTCAGCCAACGGCTATTTTCTGTATTTGCCTATAAATACCCCATTTAAGAGAGGTTTTCTCTAAGATTTTTTTGTGCAAATTTTTCCATACTCTCTGGTGTTTTTGCTGCAAGAAAAATAGGTTTTTGGATTAAAATTGAACATTCTTTTTGGTGTTTTGATTAGGGTTTGAAAAACCAAAGAAAAGGAATTTTGGGAAAAGCTTTTGTTTAAACTTCTATATCTTGATTTCATTTGTTTCCCAAAGGTTTTTCTTTGAGTTGCTGGTTTCAAATCCCTTTGTTTTCTCCACTCTTGAGCTAAAATCTACTATCTTTTCTATAGGATTTTGTGTGGGAAAAAGAGAAGATATTGTTTGTGGTTGTTGTGTTGACCACCAAGTTGTAACCCAATCTTTACTTGCTTTGTGCTTTGGGTTGTATCCCTCTAGTTGAGAGGTGATCCTTGTATTGGTTGGTGATTGGGATTTTGCCTCAAGGAGGAGGTTGTGATTGTTTGGTGTTTGCCTCAAGGAGGAGGTTGTGTTGGTTGGCTTGGATTTGTGCCTCAGGGAGGAGGTTGTAAAGAGAGGAGTTGGGTACTCCTTGTAAAGGGTCCTAGGTGGACAAGCTAGTGGAAATCCTTCGTGTGTCGAAGGCGGGGATGTAGAGCTGGGTGCTCGAACCTCGATAACATATCCTTGTGTTTGCGCTTGATCCATTGGCTCTCTCTCTCTATTCTCTCTTTACTTTGTGCCTTGCATTTATTTTCATTGCTCATTCATATTTGCTTGGCTTGGTTGTGTGCTTCACTTGTTGATAGCACTTGAGTGTAATTTGCATTAAGTTTTTAAACTCCGCATTTAGTTCATAGATTAGCATTGTCACCTATTCACCCCCCCCCCTCTAGGTGACTTTTCACGGTCGACCGTGGCTTAGATACAGAGAGCACTGCTCTCTGTCCGATCGACCGCCCGGTCGACCGGGGCCTTTCCAGAGAGCAGAGCTCTCTGGACGGTCGACCGGCCTCCAGCCAGAACTTGGCATGCACGTCTGTGCACGTCGGTCGACCACCCGATCGACCGACTTCAGACTTCGGTCGACCGGTCGGTCGACCGGCTGAAGCCAGAACAGAAAAACCTGGGACTTTAAACTAGGTTATTTTGGCTCATATAAAATCCCATAAAATCATGAAAAATCTACAAAAATAGTTTCAATGTTATACTTTGATAAATAAACATGCTTGCACAAAATCAAGGCATGTTACAATCAATTTGAACTATTTTTGTAACTTAGAAAATTTTGGCTAAAAACGAAAACTGTATTTTTCCAAAATTGATTTTTCCAAAACTTCTCCAAATACAAAAATAAGATATTTAAACAACTTTTAAAGCATAGAGTGTGTGGATATGATCCACTACACATACATGGTGAAATATTTATGTTTTTGACATTAAGCACTAAATATGATTTTGGTTAAATACATGTAAACTTTGAATACCAAAATCAAACCGGTATTTTTCAAAAAGAAAACTCTTTTGTATTTTTTCAAAATAAAAATTCTTTCATCTAAATCAAGAGTGTGTGTGTGTATAAGATATACTTGAGCAATCCACCAACTATTCTATCATTTACATTTTATCTAAAAATAAAATCTTAACAAAAACAAACCTAGACACAAGTCTTGATCTTGAAGGTCTTCACTTGAAGTCTTCTTCTCCTTCTTGACTTGGTCAAAACACGATTCATAGAGCTAGACTCCTCTTGAGTACTTGATGTGGTCTTGATGCACAAGCTCTTGAATCAAACCGTGTTAGCTCCAAAACTCGACTTTAAATCCTTTGTTGAAGCTACACACCTACTAAGATCTTGATCACAAATCTGAAACTAAATAAACACAAGATCATTAGTACTATAACTACACGAGTTGATCATCATCAAAACTAGAGTGATAGGCCTTTGGGCCAACAACCTCTTAGTCACACCTGCGACTATAGAGGAGGTCACACAGATCCCCGTTCCTCTTGTGCACACTACCCCACTTCTATTGATTGATTATATGATGTTGATGGGCGTGCAGTGCATTGAGATAGATCGTGGTCTCAAAAACGAGTGCCACATTTCATAAAGTTCATTGTGTTAGACATTGGATCCAACGCAATATCCTAGGCCATGACCATACAACTTCATTCAACAGACCAGTTCTTCAAATTATACATACCTTGATGACTAGATAGCACATGCTATGTTTGAACACTATCATTTTGCAATAGATTATTGCAAATTCACAGCGCACTAGGGGTGCCAAGTACTCTCTACCAATTCTTGTGACTCGTCTGTGCGGACACTTTCTATCGGACAAAGTATTATTAGGTATGATCGAGTATTCATATCCCCCGAACGTATAATTAGTGCCTATAATAGCTGTTTGCATTCGATTTGAACCCCTACAGTCCAACCTGAGGATGTTCCTGCTGAGAACTCCTCAGAGGAAAAGATGGAGGAAAAGAATGAGTCTGACTTTTGGCGACATCCACCACCCACTGAGACCCATGTCCTCATGTCTTTCATATGTAAAGAAATGAAAGAGATCTTTAGGGGGTAGGTTCACCTTAGGGAGGCAGATGGAGGAACAAAATGCTCGACTGAAGCGCATGGAGGAGGGATTGAGACGTTCGGCCGGTCCGAGCATTTCGGCCGGACCGAGTCATCGCCAGAGGTGATATAGTACCTTTACCATTTCATACATTTTTGCATTTATGTCATACATTGGGGACAATGCATGAGATAGGTATGATGGAGAGTACTGATATAGGATTTACTCTTTATTGTTTTTATTTCTAGCTTTTTTATTATTTTCTAAATTTTCATTTTTTGGGTTTATTTTCTAGATTTTCTTCCTTTTTCACTTCTTTATAAGACAAAAATTTTTTCTTTATTTTTATAAAAACTTTTTGAAAAAAGAGTAAAAGTTTTGATATATTCATAAAAAATTAGTTAATCTTTGGAATTAGGAAAACTAAAGATAATGATTTCTTAAACATAGTCGAAATAATGAATCTTATGTAAAATTATAGAATAAGAAAGAAGAATTAGAAAGATAATATGATCTTACATGTTTTTCTTAGAAAATATGCACTCCACACTTGCACATTTTTTGGGATGAAAACAAAGACTTAAAAATACCAAAATACAAAAATATATATACATAAAATAATAAAATATATATATAGATATTATAAATACTTGGTCACTAATTAAGCTGGTTAATTGTACATTAGAACGTATGGTTAGTCCGCCTAACGGTGGTCAAGACAAATAAATTTCTTAAAGTTTTGTGATCTTGTTTTTCCGATTCCTCAAGCCCAAGAGATGTTTTCTCATCTAGTGCTTTAAAGCCATCTAGTTTGGGAGTCATTGACTAAAGGTTCACTACATAGGTAAACTAGAAAGCATAAGAAAACTAAGAAAAAAAGAATAAAGTAGATATATATGCATATAAATAAATGGCTTGATGGTTGGAGTTGAAATCTCAAAAATCCAACCTATCACAACTGCATATTATCTAGGTTTCTATGAAAGACCAATTATTCAATCCAATTTTTGAATTCTACCTTAACTGATAACAAGATTTTACATCTAGAGTAAGTTTAAAGATGAATAATTTTTGGTGGACTTATGACTGTGGATCACTTTATTTTTGTAAAAATATTTCAAAACCTTCTCTCTTTCAAAATGTGTTTTCAAAATATTAACATTTGTTTTCTTTCCTTATGGATTTTGTGGGAGCAATTCGCTTAAAACCCTCAGGAGACAAAACTCTTCCTTTAGGAGAAACTTAGAGGCTTAACGCCTTGTTGCGCATGCTCAGTGTCGTCGCGTCATCTGTGAAAGTAGTGTAATAACATTGTTAGCTAGTTTTTTTTCTTTTTTTGCTCAGGGATGAGCAAAAGATAAGTATAGGGGTGTGATTAGTATTCTTTTTACACAACTTACATCACATTATCCCATTTATTAGTATTATTATTCTGGTTACTAATGTTTTTTCTCTTTTTTTTTCGGTCTATTGTTTAATGGAGAAGAAAGCCGAAAATCCTCATTAATTAGGAAATTTTGTGAATCCTAAGTAAAGCCCAAACATGGAAGCCCAATTCTGCTAACAACCCATCGGGTATTCAGAGAATAAAATCTTCTACAAGGACAGCTAGGTAGGGACAAGGTGCCACTCTCTAGCATTGACATAATTACCGCATATTTGTCGCGCTTTCGCGGCAAAAGTTGGGAAATGCAGCAAGATTAGGGCCATTGGCTCAAAGATTTCTTCTACGACGTCGATTGATTGGACGTAGGGTTTTGAGGTTATAAATACTCCCTGGTTATCGAGGAGGGGAGTGAAAAAATTTAGAGCATTTTCTCTCTAGATTTTTCTTTAGATCCTTTTGTAATTTCTTTCTCTTGTATTTAGTCCAGAAAATAGAGAGAGTGTTCTGTAATTGATCAGTGACAAAGCAATATAAACTTGCTTCCTCTTCTTCCTCTAACTTCCTAGTTATTTTCACATGCTTTTCTTTCTTGCAATTATTATAAAAATGTCTACTTTCTTGCATGTCTAGCTAATTTCTCTATTGCATGGCTAACTAACTACTAACTCACTAATCTCTAACTACTTGATTGATAACCCACATAAATCAATGAGCATCACAATAAACCTTATAAAAACAAGAGTTATGGATTGCTTACGATGAAGGGTTCTAACTCTAGCATACTAACATACAAACTAATTCTCATATTTCATACTTAACTATGTGTTATTAATGATCTATTGATGTACTAACCTTATTTTATTTTGTAAGTTAGAGACTACCCACTCATCCTTGCCGATACCGATCGTGCACTTGTTTCTCACCCCATTCTCGCCTTAAATCAGATCTTGATGGGGTGATGCTCAAGTTTTTACCATGTAAAGAAAGGTGATGGAGGAAGAACTTTCTTTCGAACACCAAATGACAAGGTCTCATAGCACAAGAATTCTCAAGGCCAAGGATCCATTGTGAGGCTATATCATCGAGGAAGTTAGCAGTTATTGGGTTCACTTAATAGGAGGTTAGCCATGTACTTTTACCATTTCAAGAGAAAACTTCACTTTTAACTTTTCTCAAACTTCGCTCTCTAGTTTTTTCCTTAAAACCATCTTCTAAAACTTGTTCCGTTTTCATTTTCTTTCTACTTCTAAACACTTTTCTATTTTGAATTTTCAAAATCATTTTTTTCTTGCAACTTGTTTTCTACTGCTATATACCTTATTACTTTGCATTCTGTTTTTATTTCACATTTTCCACAAGCCGACCTTCTTTACTTTGTCTTCACTGCCATCAACCAACACTTCACAACATTTCTTCTTTTTGCTTTCTTTATAAAATTCTTTGATTTAAAAGAAGGATTTCCTAAAACAAATACAAAATCAAACATATGCTTCTATCATTCCCCTCCTTGTGGACATGATTCATTTAGCTTCCTAGCTATAATGATAGTTTCGAAGAAACAGTAACACCATTCTGAGCAAATCCCACATTTTCAAATCACACGATTTTTGTGCACCAATATTCAGCGAACATCTCCACGGACATGAGTGTGCTAGCTGCCGGAGAAGGAGGATTGGTGACCATCACCAAAGAAGCAGGCTCGATGGTCAGTATTGGAGAGCTTGGGCTGGTGATCACCACCAGGACAGCGGTAACCAGAATGAAGAAATAGAAGGGGCGGAGACCGGCTCACCTCTGGACTCCAGCCAGGACTTAATCTTCTCCAATACTGGCACGCTGGAGGGAACAGACTCTGTCTCGACCGTCACCGACAATTCCACAGTCGATGAAGCTTCGTGCTGGACTATATTTTGATATAAGTAATTCAGCACCACAGGATTTAACACCGAGAAAAGACCGTCCCTCCTGAAATGGCCCAACGATTGGAGCAGTCAATGTAGGGGTCTCTACAAAATCATTGAGACCAGAAATAGTATATGGAGAATGATTGCTAAATGAACTGTTATAATCGTTACATGTAGGAGCTGAGGTCACAGTAGTGATAACCTCAGTGCTGATCATCTCACCTGGGGCTACCTCAATAGGAGTACCCCAGTAGTGGCAATCTCAGTAGCAGCAACTTCAACTAGAGGAACCTCGACAGTAACAACTTTAGTGGAGAGCACCTGGCTGGCGACCATGTTACCCGGGACAGTCTCAGAGGAGTAACTCTGATACTGATAGTCTCGAGAATAGTGACCTCAATGGCCTCCCCAATGGCTAGTCCACCAGTCGGTGGCTTGTCAATTGATCTTTCACCATTGGAGGTCACTAGGATTTTCACATCCTTGGTCTCATCTCTTTGAGTAGCGACCAAACCTTTACCGGAAGAAGTAGCCTTACCCCTACTAGAAGATCCAAAATCATTCAGCTTGTCTTCAGGGCCTTTTGGTCTGAAGTAATCAGTCTCATCCCCTTCCTTAAAGGAAAAAAGAGAATCAAAGACCTCTTCCCCACATGCAGGTTCTCTACCTGCATCCGACATTAAAAGCAAAAAAGTTAATCACAGAAATAAAAAAGGAAAAAGTGACTTGTACCAAACAAGAGAAAGACAATCTTACCGGAAGCCTATGCAGCTTCCCTCTGGGTCTTCTTTTGAGTAGATGGTCAAGCAAGGAAAGGATCAGTGGAGGGATGTGTGCATCTGATACCTCTTTTCCAGCAGAAGAAATCTCCCGAGCATACCTAGAAGGCTTACTTACCACCCGCTTCTTTCTCGGAGGTTTGCACGAAGAAGACCCCTTCCTCTTTCTTTTGAAGTGGGTATGATGATCTTCTTCCTGTCCAGCAGGGGCCTTATGATCACACATGTGTATTACATATTTTCATATCATATGTGTCACATTTCTTCATTTATTTTTAAATAAAACTCTGCTTTTTAATGTATCTTTATATTTAGTGGTATGCAGTGTAATTAACGAAGAAAAGAGAGAAATTGCTTGATTTATCCAATTAAATTCAAATAATTCAAAAGATCAAGCAAATCAAGAGGATCTATTCAAATCCAAAGCTTCCAGAATCCATCTTATCTAAAGACCGGATGTATCAGATGAGATAATACCAATCTAAATTCAAAAAAAATGAATTTTTGAAAACCCAATCGGTTTCGCTGAAGATAAATGGATATCTCATCAATTCTAGAAGAGAAATTGAAAATCCAAGAGAATAAATAGATATAGAGAAGATCAACGGACGAGATGAAGCAATCATATTTGGAGATAAGGAGGAAATCAAAGTAAATTCAGAGTTTTAAATCAATTTAGACTCGGATTCAGACTATATATGTTATAGTATTTTAATCATAACTTTTGCTACCGAAATTCAAATATGATAATTCAAGATGATTTAGAAAGAGGACATAAAGGGTTACAATTCTTATGTTGATCACTCTTTTTAATTCTATCATTATTAAGTAATATTTAGCAATCAACATGCCAACAAGTTACAGATCAGAATTGAATTTTTGGATAAATCAAATCAAGTTTGGAGATAAGGGGAGAATTCAAATTTAGAAATAGCCAGCTTCCCAAGATTCATACGCTTCCTATCCCTCTGGTTTTCTATTATAGATACCCTCATACCTCGAAGGCAAAAGGGGCAAAACTCGGAGGGAAGGGACTCCACAAAAGAACTCCATAGAAAGTTTTAGGGTTATGATTTTTTCCAAAGTTTCATTATAATATGTGAGAAAGAATTGTAAAGAGAAGATGGAGTGTTTGTAATTGATGGTGACAGCTTCAATAAAGGTTTTCCTATTCTTTTCAATTTATCTCTTTTTATTTTACTTGCTTCAATTGCTCTATTTATTTTTATTTATTTTTTTATGTCTTCTTTTTAATCATGCCTTCTTAATAGCTTGAATTAGAGAGAGTTTCATGAAGAAAAAAGAGGAATTATCTTTAGAGTGACACTAAATATATTCTTCCTTAAAGAGAGTTATATTGAGAGTGACAGCCAATGAAACTATCCCACTTCTCTTCATTGTTTCTCAAACTAGTTGATCGCTTTCTTTCATTTAATTAATCCAAGGTATGTATTTTTTTTCTTGTTTGTTTTTTCTTTCTAATTTAGTAATCAAAAACACCAACATCATCTTCTTCTTTCCCTTGGAATTCCCTTTATCTTAGATTAGCTTAACTATTTGTATTTTCTTTTAAAACTGAAAAGAGAACTCTTAAATTTATTTTAGTTAATTAAAAGAAAAATCATACATAATGCTTCCAACGTTGTCCCCCCTGTGGATCACGACCCGTTAGCTCTAGGCTACACGGTTGAATTGAGGACTTAGTACTGTTCCAAAAGTTTGTATTTTTTTATGCAGGTTTGGCTCGATCACCTTATCCACCTCATTGGCAACTTTCTTGGCGAGCCCACCACCTACAGCTTTCTCAAAACGTGAGCTCTCCGCATCAGAAGCTTCACTCCCAGCCTCAGCCTCATATTCCGGGAGGTCCGCCACTCGGACTCTTTTCCATGCTTGTGTTCGTGCACCTTCTGCTTCAAGCGGGCCAAAATCAATTTAATCCCCGAATTGTTAATCTAGAACTCAGGAAAGTAGGAATTGGAGACGTTGTACCACTGTCAGAATCCCAAACTCGTTAAGTGGTTGGGAGTCCGATAGGGCATACAGAATCTGGATGTGGATGTAACCTGGAAACATTGCACTCCTGGGGATTATTGAATACTTAGATTTCTTGGATCTCGCTTTGGTTGTGAATCTCAAAGGTGGAGGTTCTAGTCAATGGTATTTAAGGGTAGAAGAAGCCTTAGGCAAGGGGATCCTCTATCTCTTTTGATCTTTGTGTTGGTAGGTTTCAAGCTTCACCATATGATTATAAAAAGTCACGGGGTAGGTTTTATTAAGGGCTTGGGATGCCGTGATGACACTAATACAGTTATCAACCTACATTATGAAGATGACACTATTGTTTTTGGGAAAGGATGCCTAGCACAGGTGATGGTACTTAAATGGGTTCTGTTTTGCTCTGAGAAGTGGTCCGGAATTAAAATCAACTACCACAAAAGTTCTCTGATCTTCTTGGGGATATCTCTGCTAATAACTACCTTCTCTCTCTAATCTTTAATTATCTGATTCAGCAATTGCCATCCACCTATCTTGGTTTACCACAATTAGTTGGAAGATTTACTAAACTATATTGGAGACCACTCACTGAGAGAGTCATAAAAGGTTCGTAGGGTCGAAAGGTAACCTCCTATCACTGGGGGGAGGATCACCATGATCAACTCAGTTTTTTCGGCTATCCCCACTTATTTCCTTTCCTTCTTCCCGTTCCCTAGATGGGTAGAAAAGGAAATAGATTCTGTTAGGAGAAAGTTCTGATTACCTTGACTTTTACATATATTTTATATTATTTTTATACCTATTTTTGCCATTGTTTATGATTTTACGGAAATAAAGTCAAGAGCAACTTTTGAGAAAAAATCCAAAAAGTGATGAAAAGATTATTGCAGCAGTATATTAAAGAGATAGACACTAAATTTAAAACGAACTTGCCAATTGAGGCTATACATCATATAGAAGAGGATTCCAAAATTTGAGGGTCAAAAGTCAAAGTTTAACGGCTGATTGACCGTTGATTTTGGCTGATGGGCCATTGACTGCTCAACAGAAAGCAGAGTCAGATTCAGATTCAGAGTGACTGGACAAATTTCAGTATTTTGATCATAACTTTTCCTACAGAAGTCCAAATCAAATGATTCAAGATGCAATAATTGAAAGGGCTACAACATTTGTGTTAACAACTTTTTTCAGTTCAATCATTTGATAACCCATTTTTAGTAATTACTAAAAGGTGGTTGTAAACTCTGTCAGTGCACTGTTCATTGCCGTCCTAAGACAGGATAAAGGAGAAGGGTTGTGATAGGCCTATGTTGGCTTGATAGCCAACATAAAACATCGTCATATACTTGAACATGAACTAAGAACTAAATTTCGTTGGGGCATTCCCTACTGAGCGACGCGCTACACCAGAGCCCGGGTGTAGTGAAAAGTGGGAAAGGGTTGCTAGGTCGTCGTCCAGAAATGACGCGCCACATCGGCGCCCGGATGTGGTGTCAAATGAGTAAGGGTTTTCACACTTTTATGAGAGGGTGAGGATAAAAAAGTTAGCTCATGAATATAAGATTAGGTTAGCATCATGGAACATAGATTCTCTTACAGGTAGATTAGCAGAGTTAGTTAAATACTATGCTTAGGTACAATGTTAGTATTTTATGTATGCAAGAAACTAAGTGGGTAGGTGAAAAAGTTATAATTATAGAGCCTTGAGGTTATAAACTTTGGTATACTAGTAGAGATAGAAATCGTAATTGGGTGGGTGTGATCATAGATAAACAATTGCTTGAGAATGTAGTAGAAGTTAGGAGAAAGAGTGATAGAATTTTACTAGTTAAGCATATTTTAGGTAGGGAGATTTTTAATGTTATTAGTATCTATGAACCACAAGTAGAACTTGATGAGTTTAGTAAGCGTCAATTTTGGGAGGATTTAGATGAGATAATGTAAGGCATATCCATTAGAGAGAAGTTTTTCATAGGCGGTGACCTCAATAAGTACGTAGGAACTAGTCCTTATGAGTTTTAAAGTGTACATGGAGGATTTGGTTTTTAGGAAAAAAATGAACTAGGTAACTCAATTCTAGATTTTGCTTTATCCTATAATTTGATCTTAGCGATACTCGGTTTAGGACGAGAGAGTCTCACTTGATCACTTTTAGAAGTGTATCAATTGCGAGCGAAATAGATTTCTTTTTAACTAGAAAAGTAGATAGAAGTTGTTGCATGGATTGTAAGGTAGTACCGGGTGAGAGTGTAGTAACCCAACATAAACTCTTAATTTTAGATGTCTGAATTAGAATGAGATTTAGAAAGATTAAATGTAAGTTAGATCCTAAGATTAAGTGGCGGCGGCTAAAAAAAGATAACCAAAGAGGTTTTGTAAATTAAGCAGTACGTGAAGCAGATTGGAAAGACCAAGATCATCCCAATACAACATGGAACAAAATTGTTAGCTGCATTAAAAGAGTAGCTAAAGGTGTACTTGGTGAGTCACGGGGTGGTGCTTCACCATGTAAGGATACATCATGGTGGAATGAAGAGGTAAAAGCTGTCATTGAGATCAAATGAAACTCTTACAGAGATTTGAAGAAAAAATGTGATGGAGTGAGTTTTGAAAGGTATAAGCTAGCCAAGAAGGAGGCTAAGAAAGCTGTTCAGAATGTAAGAGCTAAAGTGTACAAAGAAGTGTATGAGAAGTTGGACGCCAAAGAGGTTGAAAATGATATATATAGTATTGCTCAAATAAGGGAGAGAAAGAGTAGAGACTTTGTGCTGTGAGGTGTGTCAAAGATGAGGATCAGAAGGTTTTAGTTCAAGATGAAAAAAATCAAAGAAAGATGGAGAGAGTATTTTGACAAATTGTTCAATGGTAGTTCTACTCAAGATTTGGATCATCTTAATATTCAGTGTCAAGATATGAACCGTAATTATATGCGCAGAATTAGCGAATCTAAAGTTAAAGAAACCTTAAAGAGAATGAAGTTAATGAAAGTTGTTGGCCCAGATGGAATTCTTATTGAGGTATAGAGATGCTTAGGAGAGGTGGGCGTGAGATGGCTGACAAACCTCTTTAATAAGATCTGGCTAACTAAAAAGATGCCAAATGAGTGGAGGAAGAGTACCCTAGTACCTCTCTATAAGAACAAGGGTGATATCCAGAGTTGTTCAAACTATCGTGGAATAAAACTCATGTGTCACGCCATGAAGATTTAGGAAAGAGTAATTGAACACAGGTTAAGGCAGAATGTTAAAATATCAGTTTGGGTTCATGCCGGGGCGATCGACGACAAAGATTATTCATTTGCTTCGTCAACTTATAGAGCGATTTCGAGAGAGGAAGAGAAATTTACATATGATCTTTATTGATTTAGAAAAAACTTGATAAGGTGTCAAAAGAGGTATTATGGTGGATATTGATGAAAAGGGAGTCCCCATCAAATGTATTGACATAATTAGGGACATGTACGATGGAGTAGTGGCAAATATCAGAACTTGTGGAGGCATAACAAGTCATTTTTATATCACAATTGGATTGCATTAAGGATCGGCATTGAGTCCATTCTTATTTGCCATAGTGATGGATGAGCTTACTAGAGCTATTCAGGATGAGATACCGTGGTGTATGCTATTTGCTGATGATATTGTCCTAGTTGATGAAATGAGAGCCGGGGTAAATATAAAATTGAAGTTATGGAGGTAAACTCTAGAATCTCGAGGTTTTAGATTAAGTAGGACCAAAACAGAGTATATGGAGTATAAATTCAGTTAACAGGGAATCCGAGATTATAGTATTATGACAGTAAATAGTTAAGAAATATCGATGAGCAGTCATTTAAGTACTTGGGTTCTATGATCTAATAGGATGGAAAGATTAATAGTGATGTCAACTATAGGATCCAAGCCGGCTGGTTGAAATGGAGGAGCTCAACAGGAGTTTTATGTCATTGTAATATTCCGTTATGGCTGAAGGGAAAGTTTTATCGGACTGCTATTAGGCTAGCTTTGTTATATGGCACAGAATTTTGGGCTATAAAGAGATATCATGCCCAGAAGATGACCATAGCAGATATGCGCATGCTTCGTTGGATGTGTGGTAACACAAAGAGAGATAAAGTGAGAAATGAGGATATTTGTACTAAGATAGGTGCAGCTTTTATAGAAGATAAGATAAGAGAAAACCACCTACGACGGTTTGATCATGTGTGATGTACACCTACAGATGCGCCAGTCCAGCGAGTACAGCGTATCAAATTAGGGAAAGTGAAAAGAGTGCAAGGGAGACTAAAGAAAACATAGATGGAGGTAATACAACAAGATATAGAGGCGAATGGTCTTAGTGAAGGCATATTGTTCGATTGTTGTTGTACTAAAAGGTGGTTGTAGTCCAATTCATAATTAAATTTTCATATCAAGTTGAAGTTAGATTAGAAGTCATATTGTATTTCTTATTGTAATTAGCTCTGAGGTTCATATAAAGGGTTACAATCTCGTGTAATTGTTGAAGAAAAGAATCATAGAATAGAATCAAGTTTTACAATTTAGGTTCTATTTTTTCTCTTGTAAATACTCTTTCTTATATAAAATTTTAGTTTTTGATGCTTTCGAAGAAGATGATTAGAGGAGAAACGACAACTAAGGATTATACGTGGCCCTAAATTGGTATTATTCTTTCCTTTCTCTTTTAATTTATTATATGAAGATAGTAATTAAGTTTATTATTTTGCTTTGCAATTTCTTTACCATGAACTAATTCTCCATAATTAGGGCATCGATGTAGGCAATTTATATGATGATTTAGTCTTACTTTTGTGTTAGTTTCTATTCTACTACTTTATTTTGCAAGTTAGACTCTTATTCACGTTAAGTTTCTTTTCTCGTTTTAATGTCTATTAGTTGACGTACACAAATATATTGATGAAGTTTGAGATCGAAAGGAGATAATCTAGCAACACTTCATAGGATTAGAAACCACATCTTATAGGTTGAAACCGAAAAGAGATACATAAGGTGTGCAGCTAATTAGAAAAATCATAGATTTTAATGCGTAAAGCCCGTAATGTCCTTTGTTTTGTCCTTTTACTTTTTGTTCTTTTGTCATTTTGCCTCCTTTGATTCATTTGATGAAAGCATTTGCTGTTTTCAATTTTGAATTTTGATATGGACAAAAAAACATATGCACCATGAATAAGTTGTTCATTTCAAAATTTATTGTTAACTAGACCAAAATATTTATAAAATAATTTAAATATCTAGAAAATAAAATTAAATGAAAATTAAAAAGTAATAATAACTTGTTTTATAAAATTATTTTACCTTTATTGTTTATAAAACAAAAATTTTTTAGCATGTGAATATTTATTTATTTATTTTTCACTAGTTTGTTTGTTTATCTTTAATTTTATTAATTTAAAAATGTATATATTATATTTAAAAATAATATAATTTGTTCAGCTCGGGGACGAAGTGGCAAGCTCGGAGGCGGAAGAGTTGCAAATTTATAAAATTATAACAAATTCCAGAATTACATAAGTAGAAAAAAATAAAAATCTGTTTGCTTAAATTTCTGTCCACTTTATCTATTTCTGTCTGCTTATTGAATTTTTTTCCACAATATTAAATTTCTGCCCATCAAAATGTGAATTTGTCTACTAATAGAGTATAATTCATCACAAATCACAAACTCATCACAAATTTATCACTCATCTTAAAAAATCATCAACAAAATTATCTCAAAATCGCAAATTACTTAAAAATTTATAAGCAAACTTGCATCAAAATCACCAAATTACCTAAAAATCATCAAATTACCTCAAAATCAATTTTTTTTCCAATTTCAAAATTTCCCGTTCGCTTTTGACTATTTCTGTCTATATATTGTAAATTTGGTCCAACTGCTCTGTGCACTTTTGTTTATTTCTGTCCACTTATTAGAAAATTTGTCCATTATATTCAATTTCTATCTACTAAACTGTGAATTATATAAATAGAGTAAAATTCATCATAAATTCATCAGAAATTTATCACTCATCCTAAAAAATTATTAGCAAAACTAACTCAAAATCACAAATTACCTAACAATGCATCAACTAAATTACATCAAAATCATCAAATTACCTCAAAATATTCAAATTACCTCAAACCAGTTTTTGTCGAATTTCTGAATTCCCATCCACTTTTGACTATTCTTGTCTACATATTATAAAATTTATCCAACTGCCTAAATTTTTATCCACTTTTATCTATTTCGGTCAACTTATTGAAAAATTTATGCACTATATTCAATTTTTACCCACCAAATTGTGATCTATTTGTCTACAAATAAAATAAAATTCATCACAAAATCACAAATTCATCACAAATTTAATAACTCATCCAAAATAATCATCAGCAAAATTATCTCAAAATCACAAATTACCCAAAATTCACTTTACAAAATTATATTAAAATCATCAAATTACCTCAAATTCATTAAATTACAAAATCATCGCATAATACAAATAAAATTGCCTCAAATTGCCTCAAAGTTTCAAAATAACATCAAATCACAAAATTATAAAAAAAATTCTATCTGCATAAATTTTTGTCCCAAAAATCTCACAAAAAAATCTCTGTTATTACACAAAATATTCCAGAATTAAAAAAATCCACAAAATTTTAAAAAAAGAGAAAAACTCTCTCCCAAAAATCCTCCAATTGAGCACGATAAACTCTGATATTTAAAAATACAGCATGGCCAAATTTATTGCTTACTACGATCTTTTGTACTATTTGTTGCATGGTAGCAGAGCATGTCCACGCCCAATTGTTTAATTAAACAAGTTACAAATAATTCCTTTTTCTTTTAATGATAAAGTTTATAGAGAGGCACAGAAGGAAACTCATCATAACCAGTAAGAAAACAATTTTTAAGCTACATAGATTTCTTCGGCTTAAAAAAGACTATACAACTTTACCCGCACGAAGCACTCATTAATGTTCGAGTTTCCAATAGTTGTCAACCAAACGGAAGATAAAAGGAATCAGTGAGCAGAGAAGACAGACGACGATCGCAAGCCACATGCAATTCGGTGCCAACACGGCGTACATCCCAGCGGAGAACGCAACCAGCATCCCCCAGAAGGCGACTTTCATAAGCCTGGGACTGAAAAATGCGTACGTCTTGTAGAATATCTTTGGCCTCTTGCATGAATTCCAGGAGGAGAAGAGGTAAGCTGCCAGAAGGGAACAACACATGGAGATGGTGTCGGAGACGATGAACACTTTCAGAGCTGCATTTTTGAACAACACCGCCTTCCCGTCCCCGGACGAGTACCCGCCTGGCATCGTGAATGCAGCTGCAAATGTGATGGTTGCCATGAGTGTCGCCACCAGTGAAGAATTGTTCGCGTATTTTTGTAGCCTTTCCATCTTGCCCCACGGCGGATCACCGCCGCTATTTACCAATGAAAGGTTATATCTTTTCGACAACAAATGTTCAAAGTAGTACCTGAAAAATGCCTGCACATTGTAAAGTAGATTTAGAGATCGCGGATAGAAAATAAGGTTAAATCTAATTTTCCATATACTTAGTTTCGTTATTGTTTATTATACCATGTAAATCATCGAGATGGATAGAGCTAATCATCAATTTTGCAAAGGATGAACATGGGTCGAACTACACTAGGAAGCTAGTAATTCAATTTATAGTACATTTAGGAGTAGCACAAAGTTAGTTAACATTTTTGTTTCTGATTCGTAACAAGAACAAGAATCCTAACTTGATTAAAAATTGATTATAGACCTTGTAATGGTAGGAACTATGTAGGATCATTATTTGAATAAAATTAGGGCTTCAGATTTTGGAGCTGCTTAAAGTTAACTTTTTTGTTTTTGAATTGTATACGAGTTGAGAGTTTTAATTTGATTGAAAGTTGATGTTTCAACCTTGTAATGGTAGGAACTATATAGAATCAGTATTTGATTAGAATTAGGACTTGAGATTATTAGGATTCTTTGGATTTTATGCTTAAATAAGTAGCGGTAGTTTCATTAGTCCACTAATAGAAATATAGAAGAACAAAAGTGCTGAGCTGAGGTATTGAAAAAGAGAAAAATTTGTTGCATTGTAATAGAAGTTTGAAGGAATTCATAAAGCTAACTTATTTTTTCTTATAAATCTTTTAAATTCAGTATGGTAGCAAAGATGATGGTGATAGATTTGAGCTCAAGTATATGAGATGATGAACGTACAAAGTCAATAACCAGCAAACCAAGGCACCAAAAAAAAAAAAAATCAAGAGAAAATGAGGATGGGGAAGAAAAAGAAGAAAATCAAAAGAGAAGGCAATCGTGGCCATGGGTTGGTCACGGAGGCAAAAAAAACTACATGACAATAGTTTTGGTTGCAAGAGGATCAAGTAGGCATTTTGTGGATCACAGGCGGAAAAGAAAAGTTAGATCGTGTGCGTGGACTGGTCCAAAAAAAAGATGGTTTTTCTGTGAAAAAAATATTCAACTGTTAAAAAGAGGGCATGGATATAAACTGCAGAAATGTGTTCTTGAGAAACAGAAGGTGAGTACACACACAAAAATAAATTGTGTTAAAAAAACATGAGAAGAGACGCACAATTCTTGTGTGAAAAGAAAAGAACATATTGTTGACACTCTAAAAAAGACAAGATTCCTGACTGGCCTGAATAATGTCTAAACTTGTTGACATTTACAAAAGACAAGTGGCAGACAAGCTGATGACCAGTTCTGTGCCCATCTCCGAGGGACAAATCAGCAACTTGGACTCTACTGATCCAGTGAAGCAGACAGTGAGCCCAGATTGTCTTTGAAGAGACCTAAGCAGGTCTAAGATGCTAGATTAGCTCAACACTTAGTATCACATGAGCCCAAGGGCATAGCCTCACCTGAGAGGCTAAGTTTGTCCAACTTCGCCTTGGAGCTGTTCAAAGCTCTATTAGTGAGCTAACTTATAGTTTCGCCTGAAGCACTCAGTTAACTCCGCAGAGAGTTAGCTTCGCTCGAAGCCACACGAAACCACGCAGAAGGATGGTCGGTAGCTTCGCCACAGATGTTTATCCAGCTCCGCTGAAGAGCTTTCTTCTGACTTCGCCAGATACTCCTTCCAGCTCCGCTGTAAGCTCGACGCGACAACTCCGCTGTGGGTCTTTCATGGCCACCTTTGACCAATTAAATCTCCAGATGAGATCAAATCTATTCAAGATCAAATCTAATCGAGATCAAATCTGAGATCAAATTGGGCAATTGTTTATCATAATCCCTTGACTCTCCTAAAACAAGTAAAAAGATCAGGGGAGATCTTTCAGTTATTTGGAAAGAATCAAAGCGGGTCAGGAGATCAACATTACCTGCTATTCCTAACTTCGCAGAAGCTGATTCTAGCCTCGCGGCAAGGCTACTTTCCGAATTTAAACAGATTGACTCAATCTGTTTCCAGATTTTCAAGAGACAATTATACCCCTGCTCTCCCTATAAACAGCCCACCAGAGGCACAAAGGCAGAAACACACAGAGAGAGAGGCTGAAAAAACAGAGAGAGAGGCTGAAAGACAGAGAGAGGGGCTGAAAAACAGAGGAAAGAGACGGCTAAACAAAGATCTATTCTCTTGCTTTCAAGAATTCAGAGAACTACTTCTCTAATCAGTGTGCTGATACCCTAAAATCCTCCTCCCTCTCAAGGAATTTCCGGAACCAGGCGAGAAGGAATTCCCAAGCGGAGGCAGTTTAAGAAGTAACAAGAGGGTTCTACCAACCTTCTGTTCTCCGATTCCCCGAACCAGGCGAGAAGGGAATCCCGTCAGGCAGCAGACTGACCGTCTGATCGATCACATCGTCAAAGGGACAAAGTGATCGCGCGCTTACCAGACTCCTATCGGCACACTTCTCCAGAATCTCAGAGGAGATCTACTTGTAATCTTTTTATTGCAAAAGAATTACTTGTAATTTAGCTCCTCGACCCCTTTTTGTAAGTTTTCCCCCTTTGCAAAATCAATGGAAAATAAGATCACGACTTCGATGGGGACCGCATTCTCCACTGTTGAGAATCAAGTGTCGCAATACGACGAATAGACCTTCCGGTCTACTTCTGAATTCAAGGAAGTGGTGTGGCCAGAGCCCCTCTGGCTAAATCTGCGAAGCAAGTCTCTGTGGAGACAGGTAAGGCTCTCTGCGAGCCTACCACGGTCTTCTGGCGTAACAAGGAAGCAGGCCCGCAATGCAAATGTCAGAATCTTCAGCCTGTTACCTTCAAAAACCTAGTCGTTCACTTCGACCAAGGAAAATTCGAAGAGCTCCTCTCTGGGGGTAGTCTAATGCTCCATGCACGAAAGCATAGAAAGGTCTTGATGGCTAAGGTTTCGGAGCAGAAACCGGAAGCAGAATCCTTCCAACTCCTCTCAGCCTCGCGTGTGCCTAGCCAGGTTTCCCTGCGAACCTAAGCAGATGTGGAGGCCAAAGCAGAAGGCTCTGTATGAAGCCTCAAGCGTAGTTACGCCACAAGTTCGTCTCTCCCGCGAAGAAAAGGCAAGATGCCTGCCTGCTTTGTCGAGACTGTCAGCCGCGAAGTTTCAACGGTGACCATGCCTTCGCCTAATTCAGGAGCAATAACTCCTCGCGCCAGCCTCGTTCTTATAAACGAAGCTACTAATGGTGTGCCAAGAACAGTACCTCGGGGTACGCATGAAGTTTCCGGCAGTCAGGCTAGAGCACCCAGCGGTGCTAACCTCCTTCGCAACAAGGAAGCGAATAGAGCACCACAGCGTGCTTCGCCCCCCAATTCCTCGAACGTCAAGCTCGCTCTTCGCAGCGAAGCTAAGAGACCATCCCTAAGTGTTGATAGCGGTGTTCATGTAGCTTCAGCACCCAAGGGTATTCCTAAAGCTTTTAACCGCGAAGCTAGAGCTAAAGCACTATCTAGTGCTAATCACTTCTGCGATGATGAAAAGAACAGGGCATCGTCCTATGCGCAATCCAACAGAGCCTCGACGCTAGATCGTTTAGGCCCGGCCAGGTCTGACTTGCGGAAATTCTTGACAAGCAAACGGAAGTCGAAATCTTTCTGGGTTTCTCCCTCCTGTTGTCAACAAGTGGGATGTCAGTTGGTGACAGTCCACTCGGTCCATTGCCGGTTGGATCAATCCCCGCTATTCCTCCACGCCAACGATCAGTTTTTGATCGACTGTCGATGCAAGCTCCGGTAAAACATCGCAAAAGGAGTATACCGCAAGATTTGCCCTCTGCATCCGTTAATATGATCGGAAGGGGACGAGAGCTGCATAGGGGCAGACGAGCGTCGCATGCCAATCCCTCAGTTCCCCAGATCCGGATTATAGCCCTGGCGTTAGCGAAGTCTTGGTACATGAAGAATGTGTCTTCAGAAACACCAGATCTAGGGTTGCAATACCCTACAATTATGAACAGCCATCTTCCTCAGCTACAGTAACCTCACCAGAACCAATGAAAGGATTATTCCAATGGTCTGGGGAGGAGGACGAGACAGCGGGTATGCCTCTTCAGCGACAGTCAGCTCGGTGTGAACGGATAGAGTGTCAGTAAATATGGCTGATAACGGTAATGATAACCTCCGACGACGGTTGGAAGCTCAAAAGCAAACTTTCATGACCCAGCAAGAAGCTTTGGACAACATTCAACAGATGCTCGCTCAACTCCTCAATAACCAGAATAACAATGATACCTGAAGTAACCATGATGAGGAAGAACATCATAGAATTGAACAACTAAAGACTGAGAAGTCAAAGGAGAGTTCTTCTTTAGACATTGAAGTTCTTAAAGGCATCCAAGCTCAAATTGCATCCCTATCTCAGAGGGATGAACTAAAGAAAGTAGGGGCAGTTCGTCCTTACCTGCTGGAATGGGATTCAGTACCATACCCACCAAAGTTCAAACCATCAACGTTACATACGTATGATGGTAAGAGCAAGCCAAACCAGTACATCTACTATTTCCGGTCTCAGACCGGTAACGTTATAGACAATGATGCTATCATGGCCAGACTGTTCATTGGCACCTTAAAGGGGGTAGCGTTTGACTGGTTCCGAAGTCTCCCTCCGGGCTCTGTCATTTCCTGGATCGACCTGGAAACCCGATTTCTATCTCGTTTCTATGAGGACGATACCGAGGTAACCATGGACAAACTGAAATCACCTAGAGGGGGGTGAATAGGTGATGGCTATATGATAATGGCAATTATGCGGAATTTAAAAAATTAACTCTAAGCAATTAGCACAATACAATATTTCTAGCAAGTAATGGACAATGTAAAATTGCAAGTAATAAAGGAGATAGAGTTAGAGAAATTTGAGCAAACGCAAACACGCCGATATGTTTCCGAGGTTCGAGCCACGCTCTACGTCCCCGCCTTCACACTTGAAGGATTTCCACTATTGAGGATCCCACCGGATCAACAATACAAGGACAACACTTGTCCGTCTCCCGTGATGACACTTCACCACCTTGAGCACACTAGCTCGCCTTGAGGCCGATGCCTCTACAACTTCACTCAATTACAATGGAAGTGATCACACTTGATCACTTTTACAAATAGCTCACTAAGCACAATCCTAGAACCAAATAGTAGACTTAGAGTATGGGATTGTGTAGTGCAAAACTAGAGAGAAGTAGAGGAATAGGCTCCAAGAAAGGTGATGGAAATTTAGGCTTTGGAGAGAAAAATCTTTTCTTTTGAAAACTTTGGAAATCTTTTAAAACTCTTGTCAAAATTCACTTGATAGCTCTAAAATCCTTAGTCATATCATATGAAGTGACCACCTATTTATAGGGGTCAAAAACTGCTCAAGAGATTCGTTGGAGACAAATCCCAAAAGTCAAAGAGTCAGAAAATATAGCTGTTGGGTCTGTCAGAACTTTTGACAGACTGCCGGTCGACCGGGTCGGTCGACCGCCAACGGTCAAAAATCCGACCGTTGGGGCTCACCGGTCGACTGGGTCGGTCGACTGGCATTTCCAGAGAGCAGCAGGTTGAGGGCCGGTAGAGTATCGGTCGAGTCCCGGTCGACTGATACTTTCCAGAGAGCAGCAGGTTGGGGGCCGGTAGAGTATCGGTCGAGTCCCGGTCGACTGATACGCACATGCACAAAATTGTGCATGCCGGTCGAGTGCCGGTCGAGTGCCGGTCGACCGGGCACTGTGAAGTTCTGAAAAATCAGAACTTACAGAACCTGAAATATTGGAATTTTGGTTTTGGGTCTTGGGTTAAATATTTTGGACTTGTAAAAGCATAGAGTATGAGCATGTGTCATACTACTATCATGTAAAAATAGTTTGACAAAAATTCTTTTGATAAAACTTGTTTTTCCACAAACTGTTTTTCCAAAACTAATCTTTTTCTAAAAGCTTATTTCCAAAACAAGTTCTCTTTAAAAGCTAAGTTGGAATTGAAAATTATGAAGCCATAAACCACTCTAGAAAATGTGTGTGTGTGTGTGATATCCCATATCTCTACTTCTACTATCTAGTTTTGACAAAATATCTAAAAACAAAATAAAAAATACAAATCTTGAATTCTTTAGCAAGTCTTGATCTTCTTCTTGAACTTTTCTTCAACGCAAATTCCGAAGCTTCCTATGTGCTTTAGCTTGGGAATGCAAATGTTGGGCAAACTCCAAAAGTGTGAGTCTTTTAGCGGAGTTGTCAAAATCTGTTTCTTGAACCTGAAATACTTCAAAATCAAGATTATTAAATACATAACTAAATATGTTTTGCTATCATCAAAATAACCGGGATAATGGCCTTTGGGCCAACAATCTCCCCCTTTTTGATGATGGCAAAACATATGTAGTTATCACAAGATATTTTGGGTAGAGTCTTCAATTGAAGCTCCCCCTCAACAAATGCATATATATAAAAATCATACTCATGCATATTATCGCGAATCATAATCATAAAACACATATTTTCATGTCATATCATAGATGAAGAAAAGTGAGTCTCAACATGATATAAATACATAAAACACAACCATATCCATGTCCACAACACAAAAATAAAAATACATAACAAAGCAAAGATGTCCAACACATCAAAAATAAAAATACATAACAAAGCAAAGATGTCCAACACATCAAAAATAAAAATACATAACAAGGTGTCACAACACAAAATATCTCTCTCTCCAAATAACTCTCCCCCTTTTTGACATCATCAATAAAGGGAAGGTCACTCAGCATCATCACTCAGTCGCCTCATCATCCTCCTCCTCGTCCTCGGCCATCGTCTGGTCATCACCATCATCTGAGGAAGAAGAGGACTCTACCTCCTCTGTATCCACGGCATCAACTCTGGGGCGCGGTGGTGGAACAGACACGCGAGCTCTGGGAGGGAAAGGAGGACCAGCAGCAGGAAGACGACGAGCTCCCGGAGTCCCGTCAGGAACGATTATGTCCAATTTAGAGAACAGAGATTGGAACTGAACGTCCACATATCTCATGGACTCAGCCATATATGACAAGTCGTTCCGGACCTCCGCCCGAAAAGTAGCATCCATCACAGCACGAGCCTCCATGTCTGCCCGAAGAGAAGCATCACGAGCAGCCATATCTGCACGAAGTGCAGAGATTTGCTCACCGACCCAGGCCTGATGTGCCTCGATCTGCGAGCGGACCTCAGAAGCAGAAGCACCCTGAAACTCAGGAGCAGGAAAGACAGGAGGTGGAGCTGGATCAGCTGCAGGAACAGGTGGTGGTTGCACAGCTGCGTGTCGACGCAACTGAGCTTCCATCATCTTCAGGGCAGCAGCATTGAAATCTGAAGAGGGTTTTGAAGGGGCTTGACCAGAGAAATCAAAATCTAGAGCCCTAAGCAAATGGGTAATGAGCATGCCGTAAGGCAGACTCCTACCAGCAGTACGAATCTGATCACCACTCATGTGAGAAGCGATCACTCGAGGGAAATTTATCTTAATGCCTTTAAGGAGGCAATAGATAATCAAGGGAACAGGACCTCGAGCATGGCTAAATTCACCGGATTTTGGCACGATGTTATGAAATACAATCTTAGCAAGGACCTGAGATTGGAGAGTATACTGACTCACAATCTCATTCCTCACCAGATCGGGATTGTCATCCTGGTGAAGAAGAGTGGATGCGGTGAGTGAAGACTCACCCTCCGGATATCCAGGAAAATCATGTAGGTCATAGGAGTAAACATCTATTCCATCAGTGGAAAGATGAAGAATTCTAGCAAATTGACCTAGGGAGATGTTGATGTCCCTACCCATCACCCGGGAAATGATCCGGTTCCCACTAAACTCAAAATTTGCATAAAAGTAGGGAACCAAAGAAGTGTAAACTTTCTCCCTAATGGAGAGAAAATCTACAAGATTGTTAGCACGAAGTATTTGGGGGATATCTAAATGTTCGAAATCATGCATAGCCACAAATCTACCTGAAATGGTATTCCTAGGGGCTAAGTGAGTATAACGATCAGAGGCAAGATCGTTACGGAACATAGGTTCAGACCTAGGGGCTTGAGTTGAGGATTGGGCAATGCCCTTTCCCTTCTCAGAACGATGTCTCTTTGGAGCCATGATAAAAATCCAATTTTTAGGTTTTTGAACGTAAAAGCACGATCTAGATAGATAATCAACCTAATATGAAGACAAATGAAATGATAGATCTAATCTAGAAAGAAGGAACAAGTGAAAAATTCGAAATTTTTACCTTTGAGAAAAACTGAAACCCTAGCCTGAAATCCAGAAATTTTGAGAATCCGACGGATGGATCGGCTTGAAATTGAAGATCCGAGTTAGAATTGAGAGGATTGAAATGGGTTTTGAAGGATTTTAGGATCAGTTGAACGGATTGGAAGAAGGAAATTTTGGGGAAAATGGGTCTGCGGTCGCTGGTGAGAGAACTGAGAGAGAGAGAATGCGAAACAGTGGGAAAAAGGTCAAATATATGCCAGAATGCGACTATCGGTCGACTGGTGTTGAGGGACCGGTCGACCGAAAACAAACAGAGAGTCCTGCATCTAAATCGGTCGACTGGCCCTATACCAGCAGTCGACCGGTAGCACAAAAAAAATCAAAAATATTTTCTCAGACATAGCCGGTCGACTGGGGTTAGGGGCCAGTCGACCGGTAAGTCTGAAAAAAAACTGCTACCATATTCTGACCAAAAAAAAATTTTATAAAATATTATAAATAAAAATATGTTATATTATAATATTCAGGGATACAATCAATTATTTTTAAATCTTTATTTAGTGATCACATCAACAAAACTTCACACAAAATTATTTAATTTTATTTTACATATTTAAGCAAAGGTATAAAGATGTTGAAGCCGAATACCCAGTGACGGGTTCTGAACTTCATCCTCTTGATTCCTCTTGAATGAGTTGAGGTGCGCAATTGCCATCTTTAAGGTATTTGCTCAACTATGAAAATTTTCAAATGTTTAATTTTTATTTATGAAAATAAAGTGTATATGCATACAAGTGTATAATCACAAAATCTAAACTAAACATATAGATACACAAAGATTGGACATGTGGACAAGTATGACAAAAGGCATAACAATACAAAATATGAAAATTAATACAAGGCATGTACACAATATGATAGAAGGGTAGTTCTATATAAGCATGTATCAATTATGAACAAAAGCAAACTAACAATTCCATACATATGTATACATGTCAAAAAGAGATCAAAATTGAACATGGTATATACAATCATGTTAGAGTTGCAAGTTTATACTAATCATGTATCAATGAAGCATAAAACTAAACTAGCAATCCTAAAACAATTGTATATACAAAATTAAAAAAAATAAATTCTTAAATGGAGATGTTACCAATTTACGGGTAGTCTCCAAAATAGGTGCCTCCACGATAGTGATGCAAGCTAGATTTGAACTTTGAGCTTAGTTGCATCTACCACCCGGGCACCGTCTCCCCCTAAGTCTTGGAGGAAGTAGATCCACCTGTGTCACCTACATTTGGAGGATCTTTTGGTACCCAAATCTTTGAGGGTCCTTTGGGGTTAGTACCGGGGCGAACCCAAACATATTTATTCTTAACATTGTTCTTAGCATAACAAAATTTTTCTAGATGGCCTTTGCGGCCACAATGAGTGCAAACATAAATCCTACCACTACCATACATGTATGCATGCTTGTGAGTGTGAGTATGTTTCCGTGCATGTGTATGTGCATGTTGTGCATGTTTCCCTTGGGTGTTCCCTTAGGAAATTTAGAAGCTATCTTTTTCAAATCAAATGCACAATTTTTAAGTGTGGAGTCCAAAGCATCAACACGCTTTTGGATCTCAACAAAATCATGTTTATCTATTGAAACCATGGGGGTTTTACCCTTATTTGCAAGTTTATGCTTATCAAAATCATTTTTCAATTTTTCAAATGCACTAGATAAAACATCCTTTTCTTTAACAACTACTTCAACTTTATGTTTTAAAGCTTCATTTTCTTTTTTTAATTTCTTATTTAGTGATTGGGAAATTTCATACCTATTTTGCAATTCTTCAAAAAATTGTGCAAGTTCATCCATAGTCAAATCATCATCTTCTAAGGTGTTTTCTAGAGTTACCTTTGGTACATCCTCCCCATGTGCCATGAAACACATGTGCGCGGCGTCGACTTCCTCTTCGGATTCCGACTCCGTGTCATCCCAAGTAGCCACCATGGCCTTCTTCTTTCTTTGCCCGTTCTTGGATGTGGTTGCTTGTAGAGCGGGGCACTCGGCAATGAGGTGACCAATCTTCTTGCAATGGAAGCAAGGACCGGGCTCCTCTCTTTTTCTTTCAAATCTCCCTTGAGGTTTCCCTCGCCGGAAATTGCTTTGTCTTCCCTTTTGTAGAACATCTTGCCCACCTTCCGGATGAGCATGGCGAAGTCTTCATCGCACTCGTCCGATGAATCATCCTCGTCTTGAATGGTTGGAGCGGCTTTGAAGGCTATTGATTTCTTCTTGGGTGCCTCCCTTTCTTCTCGTACCTTCATCTCCATCTCATGTGTTTTGAGATTGCCGATGAAGCCGGAGAAGTCCATCTCCTCTTTGTCATTTAGCTCCTTGAGGGTTGTCGCCTTGACTTCCCAAGCTTTGGGAAGAGCTCTAATCACCTTCCTTATCTTTTGATCGTTGTCAATCTTGTCACCTAAGGAAGAAAGAGCATTAGTTATTTTTGTAAAGCGAGTGAGCATGTCATCAATGCTCTCATTATCAATCATGTAAAAATTCTCATATTGAGAACGTAGCAAGTCAACTTTTGCTCTCTTGACTTGTGACGTTCCCTCATGAGTCACAATAAGCATGTTCCAAACTTCATATGCCGATTTACAATTAATGATGCGTGCAAGGTCATCTTCATTAAGTGCTTGTGTTAATGCATATTGTGCCCTAGCATTAGCTTCATAGTCCTTGGTGGTATCCTCGGACCATGTGCTCTCATCACTAGTGGGTTCAATGAATTCTTTGGTGACGGCCCTAGCTACCTTGACTCCTAGGGATTTTAGAAAAAGGTTCATCTTGACCTTCCAAATAGGGAAGTTCAAGCCATCAAATTTGGGTGGGGACTTAATGCTTGAAAAATCTAGAGATGCCATGTATGATGAATAAAATGCACAATATATAATAAATGCAACAAATGTATATAGCCAACTAAAGGATCTCCCTAAGGTTGTTAGACCTAGGTTGTAGGGTTAGGCTCTGATACCAATTGAAATCACCTAGAGGGGGGTGAATAGGTGATGGCTATATGATAATGGCAATTATGCGGAATTTAAAAAAATTAACTCTAAGCAATTAGCACAATACAATATTTCTAGCAAGTAATGGACAATGTAAAATTGCAAGTAATAAAGGAGATAGAGTTAGAGAAATTTGAGCAAACGCAAACACGCCGATATGTTTCCGAGGTTCGAGCCACGCTCTACGTCCCCGCCTTCACACTTGAAGGATTTCCACTATTGAGGATCCCACCGGATCAACAATACAAGGACAACACTTGTCCGTCTCCCGTGATGACACTTCACCACCTTGAGCACACTAGCTCGCCTTGAGGCCGATGCCTCTACAACTTCACTCAATTACAATGGAAGTGATCACACTTGATCACTTTTACAAATAGCTCACTAAGCACAATCCTAGAACCAAATAGTAGACTTAGAGTATGGGATTGTGTAGTGCAAAACTAGAGAGAAGTAGAGGAATAGGCTCCAAGAAAGGTGATGGAAATTTAGGCCTTGGAGAGAAAAATCTTTTCTTTTGAAAACTTTGGAAATCTTTTAAAACTCTTGTCAAAATTCACTTGATAGCTCTAAAATCCTTAGTCATATCATATGAAGTGACCACCTATTTATAGGGGTCAAAAACTGCTCAAGAGATTCGTTGGAGACAAATCCCAAAAGTCAAAGAGTCAGAAAATATAGCTGTTGGGTCTGTCAGAACTTTTGACAGACTGCCGGTCGACCGGGTCGGTCGACCGCCAACGGTCAAAAATCCGACCGTTGGGGCTCACCGGTCGACTGGGTCGGTCGACTGGCATTTCCAGAGAGCAGCAGGTTGAGGGCCGGTAGAGTATCGGTCGAGTCCCGGTCGACTGATACTTTCCAGAGAGCAGCAGGTTGGGGGCCGGTAGAGTATCGGTCGAGTCCCGGTCGACTGATACGCACATGCACAAAATTGTGCATGCCGGTCGAGTGCCGGTCGACCGGGCACTGTGAAGTTCTGAAAAATCAGAACTTACAGAACCTGAAATATTGGAATTTTGGTTTTGGGTCTTGGGTTAAATATTTTGGACTTGTAAAAGCATAGAGTATGAGCATGTGTCATACTACTATCATGTAAAAATAGTTTGACAAAAATTCTTTTGATAAAACTTGTTTTTCCACAAACTGTTTTTCCAAAACTAATCTTTTTCTAAAAGCTTATTTCCAAAACAAGTTCTCTTTAAAAGCTAAGTTGGAATTGAAAATTATGAAGCCATAAACCACTCTAGAAAATGTGTGTGTGTGTGTGATATCCCATATCTCTACTTCTACTATCTAGTTTTGACAAAATATCTAAAAACAAAATAAAAAATACAAATCTTGAATTCTTTAGCAAGTCTTGATCTTCTTCTTGAACTTTTCTTCAACGCAAATTCCGAAGCTTCCTATGTGCTTTAGCTTGGGAATGCAAATGTTGGGCAAACTCCAAAAGTGTGAGTCTTTTAGCGGAGTTGTCAAAATCTGTTTCTTGAACCTGAAATACTTCAAAATCAAGATTATTAAATACATAACTAAATATGTTTTGCTATCATCAAAATAACCGGGATAATGGCCTTTGGGCCAACACAAACTCCTCTCCACCGTACAGAAGAAGGGCGAATCTGTCCGTGACTACGCTCAGCAGGGACCCATTACCCATTCTCTTACAAGCGTGTAGGCACAACTTCTTAGACCAAGTAGAAATTCGCATGGGAGCTGTCAAAGCCCATACCTGGAAAGAACTGGTCGAGCAAGCTGAGATAGCCGAAAAGTCGGCTAAAAAGTTCGAACCATCTATCCCTAAAGGCAAATGGGGTATGAATAATAAAGAACGCAGAGACATGGCACAGTCTTCTCAAGCTAAAGGAAAAGAGACTATATCCGTCGAATTATCAGGGGATATTCAGTCGAAGGCCAAGAAGAGCGGCTCCAATAATCAGGAGTCCAAGTTTCCTCCGAAACAGTACTCCTTTAAAGACGAACAGGTAGTCGCAATATTCCATTTACTCCACAAAAGGAATAAATTGAGACTGCCGGATGCTCGGCGTCCTAACGAAATAGGACGCACGAACGATCCCAAATAGTGTCTCTTTCATAGGATAATTCATCATCCTACTGACAAGTGCTTTACCCTCAAGGACAAGATCCAAGCTTTAGTCGATGCCGGAGTTCTGACTCTGAAATCAGAGCAAAAGAAAGTCACTACAAACATGGTGAGCCTCGAGTTCGGCAAAACCCCAAAGGTCATAGTTCCTGACGGGACTTATCCAATCCCTACACCACAGCTGGAAGTAAAGCTTCTTTCAGCTAAAACTCAAGAGAATAGGGGTCTTGTTCCCTTGACACTGGAGACAGGGGAAATCATGTGGATACACCCAAGCCTTGTCCAAGACGAACAATGGGATTCGAAGAAATCCAAGTCGAAGGGCAAATCTTGCAATGTCATCTCCATCCTGCCAGACGATGGCAATCTCACATCAGCTTCTCTCAGCGATTCCGAAGGGAAAAAGGACGCTTGCACGACGCAGGCTGATGTATCTCAGCCAACAAGTACTCGATCCGGAAAATCATACTTAAAGCAGTATGAGAAAGCTACTGACGAGACACAACAGCAGACGACGTCAGTACAAATATTCACACCGACTCCGCTCCCGACGACGGGAAAAGAGAAGCAGAAAGAGAAGAACTGATGATACTTATAAAAGAGTATGTAGAGATGTCTTTGTATGGAACTACGGAGACATGCCCGGACTTGATCCACAAGTAGCCATGCATCGTCTGAACATCAGACCTGACGCCAAGCCAGTCAAACAGTAGCAATGTCGGTTTCGTCCGAACATTATGGAGGCTAGTGAAGTTGAAGTTCATAAGCTCATTGCATGTGGCTTCATACGGGAGGAACAGCATCCAGACTGGGTTGCTAATATCGTTCCTATTCTCAAGAAAAATGGGAAAATACGGATCTGCATCGACTATCGTGATCTCAATACAGCCTGTCCTAAAGACGAATTCCCATTGCTTATCACCGATGTCATGATTGACAATACCTGTGGATTCGAAAGAATGTCTTTCATGGACGGCTTTTCAGGGTACAATCAGATTAAAATGTATCCAGAGGACGAGAAGCATACTTCGTTCTGGACGCCATTGGGAGTATATTGCTACACCGTGATGCCCTTCGGGTTAAAGAACGCAGGAGCAACCTATCAGCGGGCAATGAACACAATTTTTTATGATCATCTCCGAAAAACGGTAGAATGCTATGTCGATGACATTGCTGTCAAAAGCCGTAATAAGAATGACCATCTTCATGACTTGAGAACGATGTTCGACATAATACGGGCTCATCAACTAAAAATGAATCCGACAAAATCCTTCTTGGGGTTTCGAGTGGCCAGTTCCTTGGGTTTATTGTTACATCAAAAGGAATTCATCTTGACCCTGACAAAGTCAAAGCCATTCAGAGTATGCATCCACCTAGGAATCTCAAAGAACTTAGAGGCTTACAAGGTAGATTGGCTTATATCAGAAGATTCATCGCAAATCTCTCGGGTCGCTGTCAACCGTTCACCCGATTCATGAAAAAGGGTGTTTCCTTTATATGGGATCAAGCTTGTCAGGAAGCTTATGAGGATATCAAGAGATATCTCACAAAACCTCCAGTCTTAGTAGCTCCCACATCAGGGAAACCGTTCTTGCTTTATATGAAAGCTATGGACCATTCTCTTGGTGCTCTGCTTGCTCAAAAAGACGACAATGGTCACGAACATGCTATTTATTATCTGAGCAGGACTCTGATAGGGGCGGAATCTCGCTATAATCCTATTGAGAATGAGTGCTTAGCTCTTGTCTTTGCCGTTCAGAAGGCACGACATTATTTGGTCGGTCAAACCATACATGTCATTTCCAGAGTGAATCCTTTGCGTCTTCTCATGACGAAACAAGGATCATTGAATTCAAGATTAGTTAAGTGGGCGCTTCTCTTGTCTCAATACGACATGCTCTTTATCCCTCAGAAGGCGGTTAAAGGCCAGGCACTTGCAGAGTTCTTGGCTGCTCATTCGGTTCCAGAAAGCTCAAAACTTCATGAAGATATTCCAGATGAAGTCTTCGAATCTAATATAACTTCAAAGGATGAAGTTTGGCAAATGTTCTTCGATGGAGCATCACAAATAAGCCCTAAAGGCAGGATCATTGCTGGTGTGGGGTTGTGTTTATCTCTACACAAAATCATGTCCTTCTTAGAACATTTTCTCTGACAGAATCATGCTCCAACAATATGGCAGAATACAATGCTCTACTTATTGGCCTCCAGCTCGCTCATGAAATGGGGGTACGCTACCTTGAAGCTTACGGCGATTCAAAACTGATTATCAATCAGGTTAAAGGCGAATATGAGGTCCGTCACGAGGATTTGGTACCTTATTATCACGCAGTCATCGAAATGGTTAATCTGTTTGATGGCTTTTACATCGGGCACGTGTCTCGATCTCAGAATACTAAGGCGGATGCTCTGGCTTCATTAGCAACAACACTAGCCTTGCCAGTCGACACCGAGTATCACCTTACAGTGGCGACTCGACACCTTATCTGCTCTAAACATATGTTAGAACCATAGAGATCTATAATATCTCGACGGATCTTGAACCGAGAGATTGGCGATTTCCTTTCATCGACTATGCTCTGCATGGTTTACTGCCGGACGACCCTAAAGAAGCGGCATCTATCAGGCGAAGGTCTCTCCACTTTTACTACGACCCAACTCTGAAGACACTTTACCGTCGTTCATACGACAGCATCCTACTCCGTTGCCTTTCTAATTCAGAGGCACTGGAAGTGCTCAAAGAAGCACACGACGGCATATGTGGAGCTCATCAGCTACGTCCAAAACTCAAGGACAGACTGCACAGGCTTGGATATCATTGGCCAACCATGACAGCCGACGCCATCCAGTTTGCACGAAGGTGTAAAGCATGCCAAATTCATGCGGACTTCATACATCAGCCTCTGGAGTTGCTCCACCCAACTGTTACTTCATGGCCATTTGAAGCATGGGGAATCGATGTCGTAGGGCCAATCAGCCCCTCTTCAACAAAAGGTCACCGGTTTATCTTAGCATTAACCGATTATTTTTCAAAGTGGGCAGAAGCTATACCACTGGTTGAAATCAAAACTTCTAATGTGATTAATTTCATCAAACACCATGTCATCCATCGATTTGGTGTCCCTAGGCGGATCATCTATGATAACGGTCCCCAATTTGCAAGCCAGGTATTCTATCAGTTCTGTGATAAATACCGAATTTAGAATATGACTTCAACTGCTTATAATCCCGCCGCTAATAGCTTAGAGAAAGCATTCAACAAGACAATCATTAAGTTACTTAAAAAGTTCGTTTCCTCGAATAAGCAAGATTGGAATGAGAAGCTTAGTGAATTTCCTTGGGCCTACCGAACCACGGTTCAGACCTCTACAGGCAATACGCCTTTTTCCCTGGTATACGGATAAGAAGCAGTCATACCGTTAGAAACCCAGATGCCATCATTGCGAGTCGCTTTAATAACTAAGATGACAACAGAAGATAATGATCGGTTGCGTCTTCAAGAGCTCGAAGCCCTAGATGAGAAGCGGATACAAGCTCAGCACTAGATGAGAAGCGGATACAAGCTCAGCAACACATTGAGTTGTATCAAGCTCGGATTTCAAAAGCCTTCAATAAGAAGGTCAAACAAAGAGTCTTCCAGAAAGAAGATTTGGTTTTAGCCGTCAGACGACTGATGATCATGACGCACAAAACCAAAGGCAAATTTCAGCCCAAATGGGAAGGACCGTTTATAATAGAAACAGTCTATTCAAATGGAGCATATCGCCTTATGACTTCAGATGGTGATTTACTCATGATGCGGATCAACGGTAGGTTCTTAAAGAAGTATTATCCTTGATAAGGATCCTTCTCATTATCAAGTTAACATTACACCTCTGATCAAGACCTTCAAATCCGAGATATGCAGAAGGAGCGCCCCTCTCTTTCTCTAAACGAGATCATATGACCGTAAACCAGTATAGAGCCAATCGTACACTGGTTGTCTCAAAGAAGAATCAAGGTTACAAAAATAGTAATCAGATAATCCGACACCTCTAACGGTTAAGGATAAAGGAAAATGTTGGCTTTTAAACCCAACATAAGTCCTTGACAACTCATCATGCTGAGGGGAATAGCATGGCTAGCTAGACTCAAACGGTAGTTGGTAAAGGCATATCAAATCCGTTGACAGCTAAGGATTTGCTAAAAATTCTAAGGGACGGACTTTTCTTTTTGTCAAGTTAACATTACACCTCTGACAAATTGCTTTACGAATTCTCACGAAGTTCTTTTTGTCACGTTAACATTACACCTCTGACATATGATCTTCTATGGGATTCACTTCCTAGCTCCCCAGCGAGTTTCTGAGTCCCACTCAGTCTTTAGTGGACTTTTTAGTTGTCACGTTAACAATATACCTCTGATAATTTCTTCCAAATCTCATACAAATTTTGAGCTTGGTGGCTTCTCAATCGGTTACATCCCTGCGACCGCTGAACCGATAGATAGCCAAGTCTCATCTTTTAGTCCAGTAAGGACTATTTCCTCAAATATGTGACTGACTCTCTCAACTTATCACCGCTGATTGGATTAGTTATATCATTATTCCGTTTCCTATTAAAGGACTACAATACAACTTGAAAGCATGCATTGAAAATTCAAAAGATAAAACAAGTTGGAAATGCAATATGGGAGTCAAATAAAATCACTTTTCATTGATTCCAAAAGAGGGATACATGAATGCACAGATTACAAGCTACGACGGCGTTTCATAGGACTTGATCCGTTCTTCAAGAGTGACCAGCCTATTCTTCCTCTCCTCAGCAGCCCTGATAAGTGCCTGCGACCTCAACTCAGCCTCATTAAAGCTCGCCGTTTGGGATAAGCGAGCCTCAATTTCAGCCAAAGTTGCCCTCTGTGCTAGCTCTTGCCGCAAGACTTCGTCATTTTGAGCCTTAAGCCGGTCAAGCCGAGCAATCTCTTCAAGACGCACCGGTTCAGCCTTGGACAAAAGAAGATTAGCCTTCCTGATCATTTCCTTGGCCTTTTCAATTTTATCCTCAGCATCAAGAAGAGCACTGCTAGAAGCGTCTATGGCATCCCCGAGCTCTATTTTTCTTGTCTCCAAGGATTTCAAGTTAGAAGAAATTGCCTTAGCGGCTTCTTGAGCGGCAAGATGAGCTTCATGCATTTGAGCAGTAAGGTGCGTAAGCTCTTCGTTAACTGAAGACTCCAGATCTGAATGGCTAAGACGGCGCCATTCATCCACATCCCTCTCGAGTCTGTCCACCAGAAGTTGCAATGTGGCGGCCTGGTTATCCCCTCCAAAGTCTCGAATGCTGTCAATGCTTCGGGTGAGGACCACCTTTAAAGCAGAAAATGAGGTAGCCGAGCCCTTCAAGACCAAAGTAATGGAACGCTTTAAGCCCTTATAAAAGCTGTCGACTAACTCAGTCACGAATTCGTTCTCGACCTCAACTACGCCCGGCGAACGAGCAGCTTCTGAAGACAAAGCTTCCACCGGTTTCATTGACATTACTGTGGAAGGAATAGTAGAAGCACTGGCTGTAGTAATATGAGAGATCGTCGGTGATCTCGGAGGAGTCCTCATTGAAACCTAGCCACAACCGAAGTAGGGCTAGTGACTATTTCTGGGAGAACTGGCTCAACCACCAGTGTTGGAGAAGTAGGACTGGTGATCACCTTCAGCTCCGCGCTTAGCAGGATAGATGACACTGGCAAAACCAATGGCATCTCACTTGCCGATATAGTTGGGAGTGAGATTGGTTCCGTGACTACTGTTCCCTCAATTCCCTTTCCTCTGGCCGGTTCAGGCTAATAAGAGGGCAATCCGTGATACAAAGCATCCAACTCGGCAGCGTCCGTCGCAGTCGAAGTAATTACTTCACCCCTGGTTCCCTCAGGAAGATTGGTTGGCTCTCTTGAAATCGATGCACCCAGAGGCGGAACACCTATAGCAAGATTATGTTTAAGCAAGGCGTAATGAATATCATGAGAAGAATTACTTATAAAAGGTCAAAGCACTACCAAAAGATGATATCGCCTCAACTACCGTGGCCGCAGTCTCTCTCCGAACTTCCTCGACAACGGCATCAGTCCCTTCAGGTTCCATAGGAAAATCTTTGGCAGAGTCAACACGGACGACAGGCCCGCCTTCGCTCGCCGAACCCTCGGTGGTCCACCCAAAAGAGCTAGAGGCCAAAGGACTTCCTTTTGAGGTTCCAGCACCTGAAGAACCTACATCGGCCGCATCATCTCCAGATTCTTCCGAGACGGCGAAATAGTTAGCCTCGGGAAAGGAACGTCGTTCCAAACACCGAGTTAACGCGAAGTTATCCAGACGCGAAGTTATTCAGAATCGCGAATCTGCACGATTCCTCGGCAAACTAATTCCAATCCGGAAGCAGAATTGAAAGCGAAGCTGAACTCAACCACTATGGCGACGTTCGTACTTCATATACCATCAATCAAAGCAATTCAAAGTATTTCGGAGTCTGAGCCATTCCATTGCAGACTTACGAAAACTTTAAAGGGGATCTTATTGACAGTCTAAAAAAGACAAGATTCCTAACTGGCCTGAATAATGTCTAAACTTGTTGACATTTACAAAAGACAAGTGGCAGACAAGCTGACGACCAATTCTGTACCCATCCCCGAGGGACAGATCATATACTTAGACTCTACTGATCTAGTGAAGCAGACAGTGAGCCCAGATTATCTTTGAAGAGACCTAATCAGGTCTAAGATGCTAGGTTAGCTCAACACTTAGCATCACATGAGCCCAAGGGGATAGCCTCACTTGAGAGGCTAAGTTTGTCCAACTTCGCCTTGGAACTGTTTAAAGCTCTATTAGTGAGCTAACTTACAGCTTCGCCTGAAGGGCTCAGTTAACTCCGCAGAGAGTTAGCTTCGCTCGAAGCCACACGCAACAACGCAGAAGGATGGTCGGTAGTTTCGTCACAGATGTTTATCCAGCTCCGCTGAAGAGCTTTCTTCTGACTTCGCCAGATGCTCCTTCCAGCTCCGCTGTGAGCTCGAAGCAGCAGCTCCGCTGCGGGTCTTTCATGGCCACCTTTGACCAATTAAATCACCATATGAGATCAAATCTATTCGAGATCAAATCTAATCGAGATCAAATCTGAGATTAAATTGGGCAGTTGTTTACCATAATCCCTTGACTCTCCTAAAACAAGTAAGAAGATCAGGGAAGATCTTTCAGTTATTTGGAAAGAACCAAAGCGGATCAGGAGATCAACATTACCTGCTATTCCTAACTTCGCAAAAACTGATTCTAGCCTCGCGGCAAGGCTACTTTCCGGATTTAAACAGATTGACTCAATCTGTTTCCAGATTTTCAAGGGACAATTATACCCCTGCTCTCCCTATAAATAACCCACCAGAGGCATAAAGACAGAAACACACACACAGAGAGAGAGAGAGGGGCTGAAAAAACAAAGAGAGAGGGGCTGAAAACACAGAGAGAGAGAGGCTGAAAGAGATAGAAAGAGGCTGAAAAACAGAGGAAAGAGACGGCTAAACAGAGATCTATTCTCTTACTTCCAAGAATTCAGAGAACTACTTCTCTAATCAGGGTACTGATACTCTAAGATCTTCCTCCCTCTCAAGGAATTTCCGGAATCAGGCGAGAAGGAATTCCCAAGCGAAGGCAGTTTGAGAAGTAACAAGAGGGTTCTACCAACCTTCTTTTCTCCGATTCTCCGAACCAGGCGAGAAGGGAATCCCGTCAGGCAGCAGACCGACCATCTGATCGATCGCATCGTCAAAGGGACAAAGTGGTCGCGTGCTAACCAGACTCCTATCAGCACACTTCTCCAGAATCTCAGAGGAGATCTACTTGTAATCTTTTTATTGTAAAAGAATTACTTGTAATTTAGCTCCTCGACCCCTTTTTGTAAGTTTTCCCCCTTTGCAAAATCAATAGAAAACACATATAACTCATGCATGAAACTTTTTTAGATGTATGATCCTAAACACATGAAAATAAAGAAAATATTCAGAAAGATTGGATGCGATCAACGTTATTTAGACCTAGATCATCCAAAGAAATATGAGTATCAGAATGTGTGAAGGAATTTAATTAAGTGAGAGTGCAGTAAGCAGGTATTTCAATTAATAATAGCACAATTAGAAGTTGAACAAAATTACGTAACTTTTGTTTTTATAAAAACATGCTTCAAATAAATAAATAAGTAAATAAACTTGCACCTACCTGATCATTAAGTTGTGTTTCCCTTAAGCAAAACAAGTCATAAGCTGTGTAGCCATCATTGTTGAGAATCATTGGGTTGAGTGCTTTACTCTTCGCAAAAAAATCAAAAGACAAATGGTATTTGTCTTGAAGAACAGCAAGATGCAAAGGTGTATTGCCATTGTTGTCTTGATGGTTTATCAACAGCCGTAATTCCGCCACCTTAGAAATTTTGTGTGCCACATTATCATATAAATTTTGTACAGTGCAGTGAAGGACGTTTTCACCGTTTTTATTGATGGCATCCACGGAATCAGGACACCAAACCTGGATCCTGCTGAATGTGTGGCCCCAACTCTCTTGTGCCGCTATATGAATGGCCATATTACCATTTTTATCCTTGCGATAGCCAGTTGAAAAATCATGCTTTAGCAGTAGATCCACCATTTCGACATCTCCTAACTTGGCTGCATAATGGAGGGGGATCCACCCACTTCCATCAGCCTCTTTGTCCATCCTTGGCCACTTCTGTAGCAATTCTTTAGCAGTGTCTGGCAGAACAACGCACATACACATTTCAATATTCATTCACACAAATTTAAAAGATACAGAGAAAAATAAATAGAAAGATTACCAAGATATCTGCATGCGGACATGTACACTAAATTTTTGCAAAACAAGTAGAGTGAAATATAGTAAATCTACCCCAAAGCACTACTATAAATACTGGAAGATTCTGACAAAGAAGGTATGTTCTATAATCTTAATAAAGATCTAATTTTAAATTTTTTTTATTGTTGTAACCTCCTACAGGATTTAGATTCTCACTTGAGATCTGAGAGATTTAGTCAGGCACAGGTGATAACCTCCCTAATAAGTTTCTATTTTGCAAGTCTCCCTTACATCTGATCCACCAAATCAATTAAAAAGACTAGTTTTTTTGGTTAAAACGAAAAGGGCTTTTTGCATATATTACCTCTAAAACTTAGCTTTTTTCTTATTTACCCTCAAAAATCTCTATTTGCATGTATACCCTTTTAAGTTCAAAGAATTTACAACTATTCCCCTACATTTACAATTTTTCTCAATATGACTTAAGTGCCCTTAAAATATGTACCCCCAAAATATCATTTTTTTATATAAATCTTACGAACTTTCTCCACTTTTGTAAGAAGAAATATCATATATATCATATATATTACAGAAACTGCTACCAAGAGCTTTTTCAATATAGCAAGGAGTTTTTAATAGGACATTTTGCATATATACACTCCAAAACCTAGCTTTTTGCTTGTTTACCCATCCAAATTTTTCGATTTGCTTGTATACCCTTCCAAAATCGAGATTCTCGCATCAGTACCCTCGCCGTTAGCATAACTACCAATATCTTAGGTTTAATTCAGCTTAATTATGAGTTATTGTTAACAACACAAACTTAATTATTACATTAGATTCCGAGGATATACATGAAAAAATATCAAAGAATAAATAATTGAATCTTTAAAAGCAAATCTTTCATCAAAAAACTAAGAAAGAAAGTTTTCCATCGCTCACGTCTCTTCTCTCCTATTGGAAAAAAAATTCTCTCCTCTCAAAAGAATTATACGCAGTCATGTCTCTTCTTCTCTCTATCTAAAAAAATAATAATCTTCTTCTCTCAAAAAATTTCTAACCTTTTTTTCTCTCCAAATATCTCTTTTCTCTCAAAAAGAAAAAAGAATCCAGACTTCTTTCCTCATTGAGGCAATCTACAACCTATACTTAAATCCTAGAGCAACAAATTTACCCATTTATTTGGATTGCAGGTTCTTGGAGGTGAGAAAAGAGGAGACAATAAAAATATCATCAAGTCATGGAGCATTATTGTGTCAAAAAATCTATTCCTTTGGATTAGTTTGCAAGACAACTTTCAAGTTGCGCATAAGATAGATGTAACACTGTTCAATTTAAGATTAATATTATTCAATAGATCATCAATTTCATGTAATTAGTCAATTATTATTGATCAGCATATAATTACCCATGACATTTTTGTTTATTTTTCTCCAAAGATTGCAATAAGGCCATCCTCGAACAACACGTCCTAATCTTCTTGGTCATATGATTATTATTTATAATTATATTGGTTATGGACCATGTATCAAACCTAGTATAGACTTATGGAAAAATATGAGTTTTTATTGGTGAAGCGTAAGGCTGGAATGAAATCGAATACTAATGTGTCTGTATTTGAATTCATCTAAAATTTTCAAATTCGAATTGGCTTCTTGGAATTTGAATCCAAATTTGATTTTCATTCTTTGAATATGAGTAGAATAAAAATTTTCTTAAATATTAAATAGATTTGCATTTGATTTGACTTAATGTTTGAATAGTATTGGACATATTTTATTAAGATTTTATTTATTCACTTCAATTTTATTGACAATATTCAAATTGAATATGATAACTATTTATCTCTATGTTTGACATATAAAATCACTAATTTGAGTATTTGATTAAAAGTTGCTTCTATGTCCAATTCCATAAAAAGTTTAAGGGTTACATTGGAATATTTCTTCAAGATAAGGGTTCTAAATAATATGTTAGTTCCCTAATTTTCTATATTAATTCCCGGTTTCTTCTTTCATAAATGTTCCATAATTTTTTATATTAGTAAGTTGATTTTATAGACAAAAGAGGTACTAAATAATATATTAATTCCCTTCTGAAGACTCTAAGAAAAAAATGAAAAGAAAAATGTCTAAGAAGCAATATGGAAAACAGGATTTGCCACAATCAAAATATCAGTTCTTTCATAAATATTATGCTAAGGATAAAGATGATGTGATTCTAATGAAAGATGATATATGCACCCACGTCTTTTATTTTATAGTATGTATTCTTTAAATCATTATACTTTAAATAAAAATGTAAAATTTCTTTATGAAAACAAAAAACAAATACACAACAAGATCTATAAATCATATTTGGAACATAGACTTTTTGTAATATTTATATGTAGAAACAACATTTATGATGTTACATATGCAAAAATAAAGTTTGTAAGAGTTAATATGAAAAGAGTATTTTTGTCATATTAAAATATTTAACGGATTCTTTACATTAGTTACATGGAGGGGGGCTTATGCAACATTCTCGATTTTGGAGGGTATACATACAAATATAAGTTTTGGAGAGGTAAATATGCAAAAAAACAAGAATTGTGAAGGGTATATACACACACAAAAAAAAACTCTTTTTAATATTACAAGAGTTTTTTTTCCCTTTATGCAATTCACTCTAACAAGTTTTCCATATTAATAAGAAAATTATGTAGCCTTGAGACTGAGACCTGGCTCAATAGTAAAAGGGTTAAGGTCACAAGTAAGGGGTCCCAATCTAGACTACAACCTTTTTTCAGAAAAAGGGGGGACTACGGCTGGAGCAGATAGTTTAATTTCTATAATAATATAGTATAAAGCAAAGTAATGTGTTTAATATGTAATTAGCTGTCTAACAACTCGAAGAGATATTGTATCAATGGATTAATTAATTACCTATATTCCTTGCAATTACCGCAGCATGCAGGGCGGTTCGGTCCATGACTGGTGCTCTTCTAGAGTTGGAGTGATGGCAGCTGGTACCTATGACCGGAGGAGTGAGACATATATATAGTTTAAACTTCGTTATATGTAAATACAAAATTTGTTTAATGTACATAACAACTAAAAGGATGTTGGTACCTGTATTATCCCCTGCCATTGCCGTGTCAGTTTGATTGTGTGGTGGTGGTGGTGGTTCTGATCTATTGTTCGATGGGCCGAGCTTGAGCAGGCGCTGCACAATCCTTGACATTCCACTAAGCGCGGCTAAGTAAAGCGGGGACTCACCTCTGTTGTTCACCATCTCTGCTAAACCTTCACCTGCACCCAGGTCAATTAGCTTAGAGGCAACATTCTCATCATAGCCTTTGATTATGGCCAGGTGCAAGGCAGTGTCCCGGTTTGAATCGGTCATCCTCATCATCTCTTTCAGTGATTCTTGTCCTCCGTGCTCGACATCCGCAGCCGTAACCTTGGATGTTATCGTGATCACGGCCCTCAGGTTGCTTCCAAGTGCAGCCGAGTGTAGGGCAGTCTGGCCTTTGTTGTTGCAACGTGTTAGGAGAGACTGGGGGCAGAGCTGACAAATCGTTTCGAGGGATGACACCCATCCAAATCGCGCTGACAGGTGAAGGGCAGTGTTGCCCTCTGGAGTTTGGCCTAAGAGGATATTGGGATCTCTCTTAAATAGTTCACGGATGTGATTCTCATCGTTGCGTCTTGCTGCATTAAGCAGTTTTGAATCCATGGCTCGTAGCTTTGATCTGTCGAACACTTTTCTCCAGTTTGGAGATTGATTTGTGAAGAGAGAGAACCAATTAGTCTTAGAGATAGAGAGAGAGACCGCGGAGGAGTCAGAGGGAAGAGTCAAGAGTGCGGCAGCAGGTGAGGAGGAGTGATAGCAGCAAAGGCGAGAAGAATCCCTGTATTGAGAGAGAGAGAGAGAGATTAAAGAGAATCAACAAAAGAATTAGAGAGAGCGCCCTAAATATCTGTCTCATCTCTTTATATTTTCTCAATTTTTTATATTCAAGTGAAACTTTATGTTCGTGTAGCACACGAATTCCAAAATAAATCCTTACTATCTACTTGCTAAATATAGTTTTAATTAATTAAAAAAGGTAGTTTAAGTTGGCCAGAAAAATTAAGCCAAACGAAGGAGACAAGGCAGGCCCATTTGATGGTTTCCTTCAAAAATTTGGTCTCAGTTTCAAAATTAAAATATATTTTCTCCATAATTAATTAACGACATTAGACAGACTTGTTGGAGTTCAAAAATTAACGTTAAGACTCCAGATCTAATATTTCTGAATTTTTAAAAATATTTCAGAATCTTCTGTTTTAATTTTTTTTCTTAAGAGTAAATTTGCGATAAATATTGGTGTGTGTGTGTGTGTGTGTGTGAGAGAGAGAGAGAGAGAGAGAGAGAGAGAGCTCTAAACACTATCTCATATCTTGAGAGAGAGAGAGAGAGAGAGAGAGAGAGAGAGAGAGAGAGCTCTAAACACTATCTCATATCTTGAGAGAGAGAGAGAGAGAGAGAGAGAGAGAGAGAGAGAGAGAGCTCTAAACACTATCTCATATCTTGAGAGAGAGAGAGAGAGAGAGAGAGAGAGAGTATCTATCTCATCTCCAATTATATTCTCTCTCTTTTTTGAATAATTGTAGGTGATGATGTGATCCAAGCGTGACTGAACATATTATATAAATGCTGAATTCCAACTTTCATTAGGGTTAAATAAATATCAGTCTTAAAATAGTGCACAAAAAGTTTAATGGATTTAGTTACATGTATATGCAGTGGGAATTTAAATGATATATGTTTCCCATAGTTTAGAGAAATTCTTGAACAGATTAAATATATGGAGATTGAAGAGACATGTATTGCTCCTCTCATTATGCCAGGTTTTGGTTTGACTATGTTTTCAAAATTTTAGCTTTTTGGATTCGAATTAATTTTTATAGATCCAAACAAAAAGTGCGTGATTTTTAATTAATCAACAAATCGAGTTTATGCTCCACACAACTTCGAACGAATTTTTCATGGCATGACAATGGATAAGAACACAAAAGCCACCATTTAGTCAGTTGGGAAAGAATCTGTAAGAATGGCAAGAACCCCTTGCTAGGGTTAATGTTTTGTTTTCACCATCAACGCAATTCAAATTTGCTAGAGTTTGAACAAGAACCAACGAGAATGTAGATGAGAAAGGGGGGAAAATAGTTCTTTTTGAACTGACCTTTTCCGGCATGGATGGACTTCTGAGCTCCCATTCAATCCGAGATAGATGTCTCACAATTCGTTCATGCAGCTGAGATGGTGGGGAGGGAGAAGAATTCAGTAGAGATGATGAGTGATTGATTGGTTTTTTTTTTTTTTTTTCTCTCCCTTAAATGGATTTGTTTTGAGGAAAAAAAGAGAGGAGAGATGGGGAACAGGCGATTGAGAAGAAAGAGGCTGTGGAAGGGTTTTATAAGAGAAGTGGTTGACAGAGAGGACGGCTCGAATTTTCCTTTTTCTTTCTTTTTTTTAAAGGGGAGGGTGCTTTGCGTGGGTTCGGGCGAGGAATATTTGTTACTTGATACGGGAGTTTGAGACTTTTTTTCATTTTATTTGCCTTCTTTTCTTTGTCAATTTTTGTTTTTCTTTGGAGTATTCATGAAGAAGTTTTTATTAAAAATGCATCAAAAAATTAAAATTACTTATACTAATTTCAGAAATTTTACATGATTAACAGAAACGCGGGTCTCGTGCTGGACGTGGGCATCGCATTGTTGTGCAGACGCGGCGCTCACAGTCTTCTCATGGTCGCGTTGAAAGTCAAAATGCGAAGCTCACATGCCCGTGTGAAAACTGAGACGCGGAGTTGTTCAGACCCGCATTTGAAGAGAGACGTAGAGTTTGCTCAGACCCGCGCTTGAAGTGAAACACGGAGTTACTCTGGCCCACGTTTAAAGCGAAACATAGAGTTTCTCAGACCCGTATTTGAGGTGAAATACGGAGTTGCTCAGACCCGCATTTAAAGTCGCGTTTGCTCATAGACGCGAGGTTCACGTTTTAGTTGAAACGCGACCTTCACGTTGAAGTGAGGCCCGCGTCTGAGGACAAGTCTCTAATGATTTTTAGACAGCCTACAGAACCCCCTCCAAAGTTTTCGAAATTTCGCGGTCGACTGGGACGGATTTCGAAATACTTTAGATTTCAATTTTATTTCGGGTTCCCTTGATTGGACTGACAATCTTTTGAGATGCTCTGAGTTTGATCTTGTATGGATTTCAATCTTCGTGAGTGTACTATTGAACTACTTGAAGCATCCAGGGAAGATTGTCACAAGTGTCTTAGAAACTTAGTTAAGTACTTGTATGAGCTTCAGTTTGTTTGCTGGTGTACTATTGAACCGATAGAATTGTGCATTACTTTTTGCTAGTATACATTTGAACTGATTGCATAAGTGGAGACATACTCTTTGGATGGGGGAGAACATGCGGCCCTCATTTGATGAAGATGCGACTGTCATGTTGGTCATCTTCGGACGCGACTCTCAGTTGATGTTGGAATGCGACTCTCAGTTGTTGAAGACGCATCTCTTTTCTGGTCTTGAAACACGGGGATCGCGTTGGGTGCTTCTGAACGCGAGCCTTACATTGAGCGTGGTTGAAACGCGACTCACGTGAAACGCAGAGGTCGCGTTGGGCGCTTCTACACACGAGCTTCATTTGCTTGAAATGCGAAGTTCGCATTGGATCATTCTGAACGTGGATGTCGTCCGAATCGTGAGTCTTTTCAGTGCCATGAATCAGCTCAATTTGAGCTCGAGATTTGCACCGCGTATCTCAGCCGTTAGAAAATCTATAAAAGACCCGGGTCTTTCAACAGTAAATTCACTTGAGTGTTCATCTTCAATCTAAATTTGTGTTTGAGTTTCTTTAGAGCCTTTAAATTTTTCATAGAACCGTTAGCTATCAAAACTTGACTGATGACCTTTAAAGATTCGTGATCGATCATAACCAAGAATGCAGAAGATGTCATAGTCAGTGCTCGAGCTGTGATTGCTAAGGCACAAGCCTTAATCAAAGACAACGAGCAGAAGCTTACAAATAAGAAGAAGAAGGTGGAGGAGCTCGAGACCGCCAGAATCAGGTGCAGCAGGAGCTCACTGTTCACTCCTCAAAGTTAGAAACCCTTCAGACGCGGCTTGCTTCAAAGAAGCTCTTGCCAGAAGAGGAGTTAAGGGTCCAAGCCTTGGCTTAAGTTGAGAAAGCACGTCAAAGAGATATTCAATGTCTCAAGGACCAAATAAAATCTATCGCTGGGCGAAAGTAACTTTTTGTCGTTTTCCTCTTTTATAACACTCTATCTTATTGAATAAGAAAGTTTTTATGTCACTTTTACAATTTTGATATGAATAATAAAAGTGATAATTTTGCTTTTATTTTGTTTTTATTTTGTGTTTGAAAATCATACAAATGAAAGCGATTGAATTTGATTGTTAGAGGTGATGATTAACGTAGAAACTCAAAGTTCGGTAATTCCGCTAGAGAATTTGAGAGGATTACTGTCAGAGGTGTGATATTGACTTGAGAGCGGTTGAATTCATGATTTGAACGAATTTTTTGGACTTGCTATTCTGTTGATGAGAATAACAAGTGGAGTTTGATCCACTAGGGATTTATGAAAAATTTTACAGTCAGAAGTATAATGTTAACATGACGGGTTTGGATTTACAGTTTCAGCAAATTGAATTGTCAGAGATGTGATATTAACTTGACAAGATTGTATACTAGATGTATGATATTTGTTTGCATCAGAAAAAGGTTCTCGAGTCGGTGTATGATTTCTTTGAGTGGCTGAAAAATTGTAACGGAACGATTCCGACTACAAAAGAGAGAAGAAGACTCATCTCTCCCCTTTATGTTGGTCCAAACGCCTATCGCTCTAGTTTTGATGATGATTAACTCATGTAGTTATAGTACTATTAATCTTATGTTTAATAAGTTTCAGATTTTTACCAAGATTTTAGTCGGTGTTTAGCTTCAACAAAAGATTCGAAATCAAAATTTGAAGGTAGCACATGTTGATTAAAGAGCTCGCGCGTCAAGATCGCATCTAGCTCTAAAAAAGAAGTCTAGCTCATGCATTTGTACCAAGTCGAGATGGAGAAGAAGATTTTCAAGAGAAGATTTTCAAGAAGAATTGAGTCATATTTGTAAGTTTTAAGATTTTGTTTTAGACAAAATGTAAAAGATAGATTAGTTGTGGATTGCTCAAGCTCATATACACACACACACACAAAATATTTTATATCTTTTATGATTAAGTTTTGTTTTTAGGAAATATTGTTTTGGTTTCGAATTTCAAAGAATACATATTTCGGTTTCTTGAATAGATTTCATCAAAACAAGTTTATATGTGTATTGGATTTCATCCATACACATTGTTGCTTCACATTGTTTAGAAACTTATTTTGATTAGTTTAGTTCATGTGTTTTAGTTTTGTTTTTATCAAAACTTATTTTGAGCTTACTGTCAAAAACAAATATATTTCACTCTTTATGTGTATTGGATCATATCCATACACATTATACTTCAAATGTGTTAAAATATCTTTTTTTTTTAACAAGTTTTGAAAAAATCGGTGTTCCATTTTAAAGTTTAGTTTTTGAAAAATACGGTTTTATTTTAAGCATTAATTTCTATGCCTCAAAAATAGTTTAAATTATTTGTAATATGTGTAGATTTTTAATCACACATATTTGTACTTCAAAGTATTTCAATTAACTTATTTTTGGGGAATCCATATAGTTTTGTGGGATTTTATAGGTATTTTAAAGTCCTTGTTTCATTTCCTATGAACCTTGATTTGGGCTGCTGGCGATCGACCGACCGGTCGACTGAACCAGGCTCGATCGATGATAGGTAGTCAAAAATGCATATTTATCATCATATTTACCTACTTATTCTTGTATAAAGCACTGCTATGTAATGTTTTATTATTTAATATTGTGTAGGCCTTGAATAATTAAAGAATAAATAAATGAAGCACAATTGAAGCCCAAAAGCCTAAAAATCCCACAAGCCCACATGCATGATTTATTTTAGTAATTTGGAAGCTTCTATATTATCTAACCTAATCTAAACTTAGATTTTAAATTATTAATTTAAAATCTAGGGGAGGAGAAGGGAGGATAAAGTCGGACTCCTAATTGCTATTCAAATCAAGAGGAGGAGAAGGATAAAATAAGATGGATCCTTATCCTAAAACAAAGATGGACTTCTACTTAAACTGGCTGCTTGCACTACAAGATAAAGATAAAGGAGAGCAAGACTTGAAGATAAAGATAAAGGGACCAAATCCTTTTCAAATTCGAATTTTGGATAACTTGCTTCCCAAGTTATCCCGAGTTCTCAAGATAGAGGATCCGAATGCAGAATCTAGAAGGAGGCACCCAGATGGACGGACCAGAGAAGGCCACGCGAGAAAGCGCGTGGCCATTAGCCACGCTTTTGCCCCAGAACGCGGCTATAGCCGCATTTCCACGACCGTTTGGATAAATCTAGCAATGCGGCTTTGTTGAAGAGTTGTATTGGGACTCTACGTCTTAAATCTCCTATAAATAATCCTGCAGAGCAATAGAGGAGGATCCGAGAGCTAAAACTTAGGTTTTTCTTTAAATCTATTCTTCTTTCTGAATTTTCTTATATTTTTTGTTTTTTTATTTGGAGAAGAAGATTGTTGAAGAAGCAGAGGAGCTTTGTAATTGGTCAGTGACATCCGATAAAAGGTTCTTCATTCTTTTTATTTTTGCAATTCAATTTAGTTTTATGTTTAGATTATTTGTTTTTCTTCTTTTAATTTTCATGCAGCTTTTCTTATTCGAAATAAAAATTGAAAATAAAAATATGAATAACTAATTAAACTTATAGTTTGCTAATCTCTCGATCAACCCTAGTTTAGTTAAAAAGATGAACCGATTGACATCTATGCTTATTAGAAACCCTAGGATTAAATTGGTGTTCTTGAAGATGAATCAATAATTTAGTTTAACTAATTTGGGTTGCACTTTTTAAATGGTTATTCATGGTTCATATTTAAATACTTTGATAGCATAATTTTAAGTGGACTTTTCTTATGCTATGCTTTGAAATTAAGATGAACTATAGTTTAATTTATATTAATGCAAACTAATTAGGGTTTACAATATCTTTATTCATCTTTCTTGATTCTCAATCAAAACCCTTGGGTAGAGAATTCTTCATTCAATACGATATTCACTCTTTTAGACTAATACTTTGATTGTGATAGATGATTAGTAAACTATAATTTTTTTACTTGATTAAATCTAATTCTCACAATCAATATCTCTTTTTCTTTTCCAAGCCAATTACAGAGAAGATCGTTCCAAAAAGTTTCCATTGCATCCTTCCCTGTGGATCGACCCGTCTAGCCCTTGCTACACGGTTACATTGAAACGAGACTAAGATTCTCTAAACTCTTTCTTTATTATTTTCACGTTTCAATTAAAATTTTGGCGCCGTTGCCGGGGAAAAAACGGTGCGATATTCTCAAAAAAAAACTAATTATTCTTTTTCTTCTTTCTATTTGCAAGATCAGATAACAGGAAAAATAACTGCAGATAAGGACATATAGCTACTCTTTGCCTCTGTCTTAGAAGGTAGAGCAATAGAGCCTACTATCCAGCCGCGCAAACACGGCAATGGTCGTATTTCCGCGGCTATAGTAGTTCACTGCTGATTAATCTTTTGCAGGCTGCTGCAAATTGCAAAGTTCTATTTACTGCTTTAATAATATTTCCCTTTGATCACCCTGCATACTGCTAATTAATTAACATTAACCTATTAGTTGACTAATTAAAAAAAAATTAGGCTCTTGCATCATGGCACGTGTCTATTTAAATTTTCTTAAATTCTGTTGAAGAGTGTTGGCGGCAAGGTACGTTCGCATTGCATATAGACTAGGAAGCACTCTTGGCTGATTTACTGCTTTTGATTGAATACTTGTCTATTGCTTTACACGTGCACTAAATCACTTTAAGGGAAAAATCCATAAACAAGATAAGGTGGGGACGTCATTACCATTCCTTGGCCCACAAATCATCTCCATTGCACTCACAACCATAACCCTAAAATAAAAATTGGCTAGATGTTGGCCTTAAGTTAACTCGGACTCATTAGGAGATTGGCTGAAAGAGGAAGTTGTTCGAAATTAACTCTCGCCAAATCGGTGTCTATGAAGATGATTAAGGGCCGAAGCCCGAAGGTTGGTGGTTACTTAATTAAAGAACGTTTTTTGACGGATAACCTCCCACCGATCTTGCTACCTGTTGGCCCAGAGGCCCTTCACTCTAGTTTTGATGATGATTAACTCATGTAGTTATAATTTACTAATAATCTTGTGATATTTAGTTTCAGATATTTAATCAAGATATTAGTAGGTGATTAGCTTCAACAAAGGTGTTTTGAAGCTTTCACATGGTGATTCAAGAGCTCGAGCGTCATGTTCACATCTAGTACTCGGATGGAGTCAAGCTCGGTGGATCACGTTTGGATCGAGTCGACTTGGAGACGGCGCTCTACAAGAAGACATCGGTTTGTTTTAGTATAGTTTGTTTAGATCTCATTGTAAAGATTAGATAGTGTGATATGCTCAAGTTCACAATACACACATGATTGTAGAATCAAAGAGTTAAGAAATTACCGTGTAGCTTGTGACTAACGGGTCGTATCCGCGAGGAGGAATGCGATGAAAGCTTTTAGGTGTTTTGTTTAGAAAGCTAAGAATGGTGCTAGTTTTTTAGTTGAAAAGAGAATGAAGAGAAGGGAAATGATTAAAAGAAAAACTTAAAATTTGGAAAAGGCTTTGGAGAAGGTGATTTAAAAAGCTTGAAAATTGTTTGGTTGATTTTAATATAAGAAGAAGAAGATCTGGGCTCACTAATTTTTAACTCAACTATGTACTTATCTCAAGGACATTTGGGTTGCATCACTTTTATTATAAATCAAAAACCTTTAGTTTCTTTTAATGTCCAAGTAAAACAAATAAGATCGTTTCATTTAAATCTTAAGCCCTTTCGTTACAAATCATTAAGAAGTGAATGTTAAACCATCAAGCGCGAAGAAGCAAGTATGGAATAAAAACAGTTCAAAGAGATTTGTGCTTTAAAAGTCCAAGTTTAAAATAAAGAAATCCTCATGTGCTTTCAAGAACGAAGTTTTAACTAAGATACTTTCTGATTCAAAAAGTGTTGCTTTTATAAAAATCAGTCAAGAGAGAGGTGATAGAAGAGGTCCATTAGTGAGCCCAGAAAACGAATTAGCTACTCATTATGAACTGAAAACAAACAAGAAAATGACAAGTAAACTTGAACATACCGAATTCAAGTTGAGTTGATCAAGCAAGTAGAAGCTCCTTTGATTGTCACTTCAAAGACGAATTACACACTCAATTCCACTCCTCTCTAGTATTTGCACTGAACTACAAATTATAAAACAAAAATACAACTTCTATACTATTTTACAAAGAGCCTAAATCCTTAAAGAATAAACAAAATTCTAATCCTAGTCTTCGCCCCCTTTTCAGTACAAAACCCAAGCTTTTATAGGTAAAAACCCAGAGGGCAGGGAGTGAGGAGATAAGGAGATAAGGGGCTTATCTCCACCAACAAGCCGGCCGCGGATCCGCGGCCTGGATGTGGCCAATTGGCCACATCCAGGTGGATAGGTTGTTGGCGTGGATTTGGACTCCTTTTTGTCTTGCTGGTTTCACTGTTGCAACTCTCAGATTTGACAAAACAGCCTTTGATTGTTGGCTTTAACTGCTTGATTCGGGAGGGTCCTTTTCAACCGATTTTCAACCTCTCCGATATGCCAAGATTTTGCCCTGATTCCTTGATTTCGAATTTATTCTGAATTAAATCAGAATTTGGTGGGATTTTGGGCTTGTTTCTCTTTCCTTTCTTTTAGCTATTGGGCCTATATTTAACAAAGAAGAAGAAGACTTATTAATAGGATTTATTAGCTAAAAAGTATGGTAAGGTGACAATGTATATGCAATATATGTGACTAATCACACCCCCACACTTATCTTTTGCTCGCCCTCGAGCAAAACATCAGACAAATTCTAATCAATTATTAGACCACTTTCGCAGGTCACTCGATTGCACTGAGCATTTGCAACAAGCCTTTAAACCTCTAGGTTACCCCTAGAGGACGAGTTTTGTCTCGTGAGGGTTTTCAGTGGATTGCACCCACAAAATCCATAAAAAAAAAATGTTAGTATTTTCGAAAAGCATTTTGAAAGTAGAAAATATTTGAAGTATATTTGTAAGGTTTTAAGTAATCTATAAGTTATAGGAATATCAAAATTTTCATTCTGAAACTCAGTCTCTATTCAAAAACATGTCATCAATCAAAGTAAGGAGTCAAATTGTACTTCTCATCTAGTCTATTAATTTACCCTGAGTCGTATGCACCATCGTGATTGTGAAGTTGACTAAGGGTTCTTTAACATTAACTCCTATGCCTTATTTATATTTATTTTTGATGGAATTTATTCCTCAATTTCATTAGGCTTTCTAGTCTGCCCATGTAACGAACCTTTAGTCGGTGACACCAAAACCGGACAGTTTTAGGGCACCAAGTGAGAAAACACCCCTAAGGACTTAAACACTCGAGCAGACAAGGCCACGAAACCAACGTTTTTATTTATAAAATGTACCCCTTTTAGGCGTGAATACTTATGCTTCATGAGGCATAAATACCCAGCTTAATCAGAGGATTTATATATGTAAATCACCTAGAGGGGGGGTGAATAGGTGATATGCTAATCTAGTGAACTAAATGCGCTAAATGCGAAAGCTTAAACAAATATTGCAATCACACTTAATACAACCAACAAGTGTAGCCGAATTCCCCGTGAAGGGCTCTGCACTAACTCCTCTTGATTCCCCTAGATATGGCTTGAGGTGCTATATAAAGCTCTTGTGGTTAAGTATAAGTGAGACACACACAAACAACCAAGCATATAAGATGAATAGGCAATATGAATATATGCAAGGCACAACACAAGCAAATATGATATGATGCTATGAATGATGCTTTGCACAAAATAAAGAGAGAGAGTTAGGAGACAATGGATCAAACGCTAACAACAAGATATGTTTCGAGGTTCGAGCCCCTAGCTCTACATCCCCGCCTTCACCACCGTGAAGGATTTCCAATCCACTATCCCCACCGAGGGAACTGTTGGCCCAAAGGCCATTATCCCGGTTATTTTGATGATAGCAAAACATATTTAGTTATGTGTTTAATAATCATGATTTTAAAGTATTTCAGGTTCAAGAAACAGATTTTGACGACTCCGCTAAAAGACTCACATATTTGGAGCTCGCCCAAGATTTGCACTCCCAAGCTAAAGCACATAGGAAGCTTCGGGAATTTGCGTTGAAGAATAGATCAAGAAAAAGATCAAGAATCCAAGATTTGTATTTTGTCTATTTTTGTTTTAGATATTTTGTCAAAACTAAATAGTAGAAGTAGAGATATGGGATATCACACACACACATTTTCTAGAGTGTTTTATGGCTTCAAAAAGACTTTCTATTTCCATTTCCAAACTTAGTTTTTAAATGAACATACTTATTTTGGAAATACGATTTTAGAAAGACTAGTTTTTGGAAAAACATTTTATGGAAAATCAAGTTTTATCAAAAGATTTTTTATCAAAGTATTTTACCTTGATAGTAGTATGACACATGCTCATACTCTATGATTTTTCAAGACCAAAGTATTTAACCCAAGACCCAAAAACCAAAATCCAAAATTTTCCAGGTCTGTAAATTCTGTTTTTACAGAACTCACAGTGCCCGGTCGACCGGCACTCGACCGGCACTCGACCGACATGCACAACTGTGCATGTGCGTATCAGTCGACCGGCAGTCGACCGATGCTCGACCGGCCCAAACCCTTTGTTCTCTGGAAATTGCCAGTCGACCGACCCGGTCGACCGGTGAGCCCCAACGGTCGGATTTTTGACCGTTGGCGGTCGACCGACCCGGTCGACCGGGACTCTGTCAAAAGTTCTGACAGACTCAACAACTATATTTTCTGACTCTTTGACTTTAGGGATTTGTCTCCAACGAATCTCTTGAGCAGTTTTTGACCCCTATAAATAGGTAGTCACTTCAAGTGACATGACTAACAATTTTAAAAAGAATATCAAGAGTTTTTACAAGAGTTTTCAAGATTTCCAAAGTTTAAGTTTAGAAAAGATTTTTCTCTCCAAAGCCAAAATTCCATACACCTTACTTGGAGCCTATTCCTCTACTTCTCTCTTGTTTTGCACTACACAATCCCATACTCTAAGTCTCCTATTTGGTTCTAGGATTGTGCTTAGTGAGCTCTTTTGTAAAGTGATCAAGTGTGATCACTTCCATTGTAATTGAGTGAAGTTGTAGAGGCATCGGCCTCAAGGCGAGCTAGTGTGCTCAAGGTGGTGAAGTGTCATCACGGGAGACGGACAAGTGTTGTCCTTGTATTGTTGATCCGGTGGGATCCTCAATAGTGGAAATCCTTCAAGTGTGAAGGCGGGGACGTAGAGCGTGGCTCGAACCTCGGAAACATATCGGCGTGTTTGCGTTTGCTCAAATTCTTCTAACTCTATCTCTTTTATTACTTGCAATTTTACATTGTCTTTTACTTGCAAGAAATATTGTATTGTGCTAATTGTTTAGAGTTAAATTTTTAAATTCCGCATTATTGCCATTATCATATAGCCATCACCTATTCACCCCCCCTCTAGGTGATTTCAATTGGTATCAGAGCCTAACCCTAGATTCGGTTTAACCACCTTAGGGAGATCCTTCATTTGGCTATATATTTGCTTGTTGTTGTTTGTTGCATTTTACTTGCTTGTGCATTCATGGCATCCATGGACTTTTCTAGCATTAAATCCCCTCCCAAATTTGATGGCTTGAACTTTCCTATTTGGAAAGTCAAGATGAACTTGTTTTTGAAATCCTTAGGTGTTAGGGTAGCTAGGGCCATTACCAAAGACTTCATTGAACCAACTAGTGATGAGAGCACATGGTCCGAGGATACTTCCAAAGACTATGAAGCAAATGCTAGGGCACAATATGCATTAACACAAGCACTTAATGAAGATGACCTTGCACGCATCATAAATTGCAAATCCGCATATGAAGTGTGGAACATTTTGCTTGTGACTCATGAGGGAACGTCACAAGTCAAGAGAGCCAAAGTTGACTTGCTACGTTCTCAATATGAGAATTTTTACATGTTTGATAATGAGAGCATTGATGACATGCTCACCCGTTTTACTAAAATAACTAATGCTCTTTCTTCCTTAGGCGACAAGATTGATAATGATCAAAAGATAAGGAAAGTGATTAGAGCTCTTCCCAAAGCGTGGGAAGTCAAGGCGACGACACTCAAGGAGCTCAACGACAAAGAGGAGATGGACTTCTCCGGCTTCATCGGAAATCTCAAGACACATGAGATGGAGATGAAGGTTCGAGAAGAAAGGGAGGCACCCAAGAAGAAGACCATTGCCTTCAAAGCCACTCCTACCATTGAGGAGGACGACTCATCGGATGATTGCGATGAGGACTTCGCCATGCTCATCCGGAAGGTGGGCAAGATGTTCTACAAGAAGGGACGGCAAAGCAACTTCCGAAGAGCGAGACCTCAAGGAAGGTATGAGAAGAAAAGAGAAGAACCCGGTCCTTGCTTCCATTGCAAGAAGATCGGTCATCTAATTGCCGAGTGTCCCGCTCTTCAAGCAACCACCTCCAAGCACGGGAAGAAGAAGAAAGCGTTGGCCGCTACATGGGATGATACGGATTCCGAATCCGAAGAGGAGCACGACGCCACCAACATGTGCTTCATGGCACAAGGAGAGGACACTTCTAAGGTAACCCTTGAAACTACTTTAGAAGATGATGATTTAACAATGGATGAACTTGCACATGTCTTTGAAGAATTGCAACATAGGTATGAGATTTCACAATCTCATAATAAGAAATTAAAAAGGGAAAATGAGTTTTTGAAAAATAAATTTGAAATAGTTGTAAATGAGAAAAATACTTTGTCTAGTTCATTTGAAAAATTGAAAATTGATTTTGATAAGTATAAACTTGCAAATAAGGGTAAAACCCCCATGGTTTCTATTGACAAAAATGATTTTGTTGAGATCCAAAAACGTGTTGAAGTTTTGGACTCAAATTTAAAAAGTTATGCATTTGACTTGAAAAAGATAGCTTCTAAATTTCCTAAGGGAGTACCCCAAGGGAAACATGCACCTCATACACATACACATGCACGAAAACATGCACACACTCATAAGCATGCATTTATGTATGGTAGTGGTAGAATTTATGTTTGCACGCATTGTGGCCGCAAAGGCCATTTAGAAAAGTTTTGTTATGCTAAAAATAATGTTAATAATAAATATGTTTGGGTTCGCCCCGGTACTAACCCAAAGGACCCTCAAAGATTTGGGTACCAAAAGATCCTCCAAATGTAGGTGATACAGGTGGATCTACTTCCTCCAAGACTTAGGGGGAGACGGTGCCCGGGTGGTAGATGCAACTAAGCTCAAAGTTCAAATCTAGCTTGCATCGCTATCGTGGAGGCACCTATTTTTGGAGATTGCCCTTAAATTGGTAACATCTCCATTTTAAAATAGTTGTTGATTTTTGGTAATGTATACATGTGTATAGAATTGATAGTTTGCTTTTGTATTCCATTGATACATGCTTATATAGAACTACTTTTCTATCATGTTGTGTACATACCTTGTGTTAATTTCCATATCTTGTATTTTTATGCCTCATGTCATATTTGTCCACATGTCCATGTTGTTTGAGAATGTATCTATATGTATATACTATTTTTCAAAAGTATAAATTAATAATCAAAATTTCTTGTTTAAACAAATACCTTAAAGATGGCAATTGCGCGCCTCAACTCATTCAAGAGGAATCAAGAGGATGAAGTTCAGAACCCGTCACTGGGTATTCGGCTTCAACATCTTTATATCTTTGTTTAAATATGTAAAACAAAATTAAAACATTTTGTGTGAAGTTGATGTAAATGAAGATTTAAAACTGGTTGTTGTATCCCTGTATGTTATAATATATCATATTTTATTTGTTATAATTTTTTTTTTCTGGGTCAGAATCTGGTAGCAGATTTTCAGACAGCACCAGTCGACCGGAACCTAACCCCAGTCGACCGGCGCTGCCTGAGAGAAAATTTTGGATTTTTATTTCTGCTACGGTCGACTGTTTTATAGGACCAGTCGACCGATCCGAGTGCGTGACTCTCTGTATCTTTTCGGTCGACCGGCCCTTAACCCCAGTCGACCGATCGTCGAATTATGGCTTATATTTGTGATTTTTCTTCACTGTTTCTCTCTCACTCTCACTTTTCCTCTCAGCGAACCGCAGGAGCCCCTCTTCTCAAAAATTTCCAACTTTCAATCCGCTCATCTGATCTTCAATTCTTTTAAAACCCACTTCATATTTCCCCTTACTAATCCAGATCTACAATTTCAAAGAGATCCATCCATCAGATCTTCAGGATTTCGGGATTTTCAGCTAGGGTTTCAAAAATTTTCAACAAGGTAAAAATCGGATTTTTACTTCAGTTTTCTACTTCTAGCTTAGATATAATTGTTCCATTGTCTCTACTTTAGGTTACTTATCATATAGATCGTGCCAAAACCTTAAAAATTTCATTTTTATCATGCCCCCTAAAAGATCTCGAACCGAGAAAGGAAAGGGTATTGCCCAATCCTCTTCTCAAGCTCCTAGAACTGATCCTTTGTTGCGTAACGATCTAGCCTCTGACCGTTACACTCATCTAGCCCCTAGGAACACAATTTCGGGTAGGTATGTGGCTATCCATGACTTTGAACACCTTGATATACCCCACATTCTCCGTACCAACAACCTTGTGGATTTCCTTTCCATCAGGGAGAAGGTCTACACATCCTTGGTTCCATACTTCTATGCTAACTTCGAATTTAGTGAGAACCGGATCACCTCTCGTGTGATGGGTAGGGATATAAATATTTCCCTAGGTCAGTTTGCTAGGATTCTTCATCTTTCCACTGATGGAATAGATGTCTACTCTCATGACCTTCATGACTTTACAGAATATCCGGAGGGTGAGTCTTCGCTCACCGCATCCACTCTCATTCACCAGGATGACAATCCCGACTTGGTGAGGAATGAGATTGTGAGTCAGTATTCCCTCCAATCTCAAGTTCTTGCTAAGATTATTTTTCACAACATCGTGCCTAAATCTGGTGAATTCAGTCATGCTCGAGGACCTGTTCCTTTGATTATCAACTGCCTCCTTAAAGGCATTAAGATAAATTTCCCTCGTGTTATCGCCTCTCACATGAGTTGTGATCAGATCCGCACTGCTGGTAGGAGTCTGCCTTACGGCATGCTCATTACCCATCTGCTTAAGGCTTTAGATTTTGATCTTTCTGGTCAAGCCCCTTCTAAACCCTCATCTGATATCAATGCTGCTGCTTTGAAGATGATGGAAGCTCAGTTGCGTAGACACGCACCTGTGCAACCACCACCTATTCCTCCTGTTGCTCCTGATCCAGCTCCAGGCCCTGCTTTTCCTGCTCCTGAGTTTCAGGGTATTTCTTCTTCTGAGCTCCGCTCGCAGATCGAGGCACATCAAGCCTGGGTCGGTGAGCAAGTCTCTGCACTTCGTGCAGATATGGAGTCTCGTGTTGCTATGGATGCTGCTTTTCGGGCGGAGGTCCGAACGACTTGTCTTATATGGCTGAATCCATGAGATTTGTGGATGTTCAGTTTCAGTCTCTGTTCACAAAATTTGACATAGTCGTTCCTGATGGGACTCCGGGTGCTCGTCGACTCCCTGCCACTGGTCCTCCTTTCCCTCCCAGAGCTCGCGTCTCTATTCCACCACCGCGCCCCAAAGTTGATGCCTTGGATACAGAGGAGGTAGATTCCTCTTCTTCCTCAGATGATGGTGATGATCAGACGATGGCTGAGGCCTCTGGTGATGACGAGGAGGAGGATGACGAGGCCACTGAGTGATGCTGCTGATGATGCTGATGAGTGACCTCCCCTTTATTGATGATGTCAAAAAGGGGGAGAGATATTTGGAGAGAGAGAGATATTTTGCTGTGACTTTGTTACTTTGTTATTTTGTTATGTTGTGTTGGACACCTTTGTTATGTACTTGCTTACCTTGTTTATGTTGGACATCCTTTTATTTTTGTGTTGTGGACATATATCTTTTGTGTTATGCATTCATGTCATGTATGACTTATTTCCTTATCTACAATATGTCATGAGTAGTTGATATGTTATTTTTGGCATGAATGTGTGATGTTTATGATTTACATGCCTGAGTATGATTTTTATATATATATATGCTTGTGTTGAGGGGGAGCTTCATTTGAAGACTCTACCCAAAATATCTTGTGATAACTACATATGTTTTGCCATCATCAAAAAGGGGAGATTGTTGGCCCAAAGGCCATTATCCCGGTTATTTTGATGATAGCAAAACATATTTAGTTATGTGTTTAATAATCATGATTTTAAGTATTTCAGGTTCAAGAAACAGATTTTGACGACTCCGCTAAAAGACTCACATATTTGGAGCTCACCCAAGATTTGCACTCCCAAGCTAAAGCACATAGGAAGCTTCGGGAATTTGCGTTGAAGAATAGATCAAGAAAAAGATCAAGAATCCAAGATTTGTATTTTGTCTATTTTTGTTTTAGATATTTTGTCAAAACTAAATAGTAGAAGTAGAGATATGGGATATCACACACACACATTTTCTAGAGTGTTTTATGGCTTCAAAAAGACTTTCTATTTCCATTTCCAAACTTAGTTTTTAAATGAACATATTTATTTTGGAATACGATTTTAGAAAGACTAGTTTTTGGAAAAACATTTTATGGAAAATCAAGTTTTATCAAAAGATTTTTTATCAAAGTATTTTACCTTGATAGTAGTATGACACATGCTCATACTCTATGATTTTTCAAGACCAAAGTATTTAACCCAAGACCCAAAAACCAAAATCCAAAATTTTCCAGGTCTGTAAATTCTGTTTTTACAGAACTCACAGTGCCCGGTCGACCGGCACTCGACCGACATGCACAACTGTGCATGTGCGTATCAGTCGACCGGCAGTCGACCGATGCTCGACCGGCCCAAACCCTTTGTTCTCTGGAAATTGCCAGTCGACCGACCCGGTCGACCGGTGAGCCCCAACGGTCGGATTTTTGACCGTTGGCGGTCGACCGACCCGGTCGACCGGGACTCTGTCAAAAGTTTTGACAGACTCAACAGCTATATTTTCTGACTCTTTGACTTTAGGGATTTGTCTCCAACGAATCTCTTGAGCAGTTTTTGACCCCTATAAATAGGTAGTCACTTCAAGTGACATGACTAACAATTTTAAAAAGAATATCAAGAGTTTTTACAAGAGTTTTCAAGATTTTCAAAGTTTAAGTTTAGAAAAGATTTTTTCTCTCCAAAGCCAAAATTCCATACACCTTACTTGGAGCCTATTCCTCTACTTCTCTCTTGTTTTGCACTACACAATCCCATACTCTAAGTCTCCTATTTGGTTCTAGGATTGTGCTTAGTGAGCTCTTTTGTAAAGTGATCAAGTGTGATCACTTCCATTGTAATTGAGTGAAGTTGTAGAGGCATCGGCCTCAAGGCGAGCTAGTGTGCTCAAGGTGGTGAAGTGTCATCACGGGAGACGGACAAGTGTTGTCCTTGTATTGTTGATCCGGTGGGATCCTCAATAGTGGAAATCCTTCAAGTGTGAAGGCGGGACGTAGAGCGTGGCTCGAACCTCGGAAACATATCGGCGTGTTTGCGTTTGCTCAAATTCTTCTAACTCTATCTCTTTTATTACTTGCAATTTTACATTGTCTTTTACTTGCAAGAAATATTGTATTGTGCTAATTGTTTAGAGTTAAATTTTTAAATTCCGCATTATTGCCATTATCATATAGCCATCACCTATTCACCCCCCCTCTAGGTGATTTCAGGAACCTCCACCGAGGAGGATTTTTTTACAACAAGGGAGTACCGAACTCCTCTCTCAAACACCGCCTCACAACCGAGGGGTAGGCCCGTAGCCAAACAACAACCACACCTCTACCGAAGAGGGTTTACAAACCAAACTCCACCTCTCGCTAGAGGGAGTAAACCACAAGCCTCAACCTCTACCAAAGAGGGAGCAAACCAAACCTCAACCTTTACCAAAGAGGGAGTAACCCAATCAAAGCAAGGGTTTTACAACAAGTGGTTTCTTTCAACCACAAACTCTCTTTTCCCACAAACAAAAGATCCTAATAGATTAGGATAGAAGATAGCTCAAGTGTGAAAAAACAAGTGTTTTGATCAAAGAAAATCTCTTGGGAAAATACCAAATAGATATAGAAATGGAGAGCAAGAAACCAATTCCCAAAAACTTGTTTTCTTTGAAAATAACAAAACACTTAAAAACAAACAAGATGAATCTTTTTGTACTTTAAACTCTTTTAAAAACTTCTTTTAAAACCAGAGAGTAGGGAAAATTAGCTCAGAAAATCTTAACCAAAATCCCAAAGAAATGGGGTTTATATAGGCCAAAACAGAACTAGCCGTTAGGCTGATCTGGCAGCCTGACAGGCCTAGCGGTCGGCCGGCCGGCCGACCGCCAACGGTCAGAAATGTGACCGTTGGGGCAACCCGGTCGACCGCACGGCCGACCGCCCAGATACAGAGAGCAGACTCTCTGAACCGGTCGGCCGCCCGGCCGACCGTCCCTATGACTGCCAAACGTGCACAAGCCTGTGCACGTCGGTCGACCGCAAGGGTCGACCGGCCTTTGGTGCGTTCGACCCGTGCGGTCGGCCGACCTGGCCTGTCAGCCACAAATCTGGGACAGAAACACATGTTAAAAATATTTCTAAAAATTCTTTTATCTTTTGTAAAAATTCCCAAAAATAGTTTTATCATTTTGCATTGATATATAAACATGTGATAAATATTTTAGCTCAAATATCAAGCATATGAAACTATTTTTGTGTCTTATCATTTTTTACCAAAAACCAAAACTTCTATTTTTATCAAACTTTGATTTTTCACTACATGAATAGGATAGTCAAAATAAGTTTGTATAAGTCATGTAAGCATGTATGTATATAGAGCACATCTAATATACATAAAACAAAGTAAACTTATTTTGATCAATCTATTCATGAAAACCAAATTCAAATATAAAACTTGTGTGTGTTGTGCACTTGAGCATATCAACTATTCATATCTTTACAAATGGATCTAAAACACACTAAACTAGGATACCTAAGTCTTCTTGACGATCTTCAATCTTCAAGTCGACTCGATCCCAAACGTGATCCACCGAGTGCAAAGGTATGATCTTGATGCTCGGGCACGGGAATCACCAAGTGAAGGCTTCCAAACTCCTCTTTTTGAAGCAATCACCAACTAATATCTTGATCAATGATCTGTAACTAAAATCACAAGATAATTAGTAAACATAACTACATGAGTTAATCATCATCAAAACTAGAGAGGAAGGCCTCTGGGCCAACAATATATATATATATATATATATATATATATATATATATATATATATATATATATATATATATATATATATATATATATAGTTTGGGTGGCGCTTAATCGGTGGGTGGGGATTCCTAAGTGCTGCACGACCCGACGAGACATGATGCTCAACGTGAATTCTAAATCTACCTGAATGCGGCTCACTTCAGATGATCCAATGTATAATGTGAAGTACAGGGGCCGATCATGTTTCCTCTTGACCTGCATGTCATCTGATGTGAAGGTAATGCAGGGAGTATTTTGAGAGGCATGGAGGCAGTCCTCTTCATCTTTCTCCTGTGGCCCAACTGGGATCTGGGCCATGAAGACCTCAGCGTCAGCTAAGGCTTCCCTCAGAGCTTCTCTTGTTGACTTTGATAGTCTCAGGAGCTCGTAAAGGGTGATTCTGACCGGGATATTGGCCAGTTGGGCCAGGACGTCAAAGCGGTAAGGTGTTGGAGATCCTTCCACGTTGTTCTTTGGGAGAGCCTTAGAAAACTGAAGCTCTTTCTGCTTCTCTACAGGTTGCTTCGCGGAGGGCTTGGTTGGCTCTGCAGTAGGTTTAGGAGGGCTTGCCACAATCTTATCGTACTTCTTTAAATACGACTGACCCAAACGAGTTTCTGTCACGAGCGATTTACTGAGCTCTGCGGCAAGGGCGATTGTTTTCTCTTCCGAATTAGTTAGTGAGGGAACATCGGTTTCTGCTTCCCTGGAAGAAGTGCACACCACATTGCAGGATGAAGCTTTCGCCTTGTCTATGGACTTTCTATTGGTAACAGTTTTTCACTGTTGGCCATCCACAAGGTCGGGATGAACCCACATAATTTCTCCCTGAGGTGCAGGGATAGGTACAAGACCTTTCTCCTACTGATGATGTGGGTCCTTATTGATCATTCTTAGTTCCCCTTTTGGGATGAGAACAACTCCGGACAGTGCTGGAGGTTATTTTTCAAATTAAAGAAATGATGTCATATTAGTCATAACTTTCTTCTACTCTGGACGGAGCTTTAGCACTTCTGCATCGATCAGAGCTTGAAGAATATCTTTGAAGACATAACAGCTCTTGGTGGGGTGCCCTAGCATCCTATGATACAGGCAATAGTTAGGATTGTCAGACTTGCTGACTTCCTCAGGACGTCTAACTTCAGGAAGATTCAATCTGTTGCTCTTGTTGAGTAACTTGAACAACAAATCGACATGTTTGTCCTTGAAAGCGTACTGCATGATGGCGCGTGGCTGACTTGAAGAACCACCTCCCTTGGCCGGCTGAGGTTTGACGGGGGATTTTGTTTCTGTCGCCAACGTATCTTTTCTTTTTAATTGAAAAGATATTTCTGGCGCGCGCCTTGTCGACTTGTCGGGTCGGGGCCTGTTTTCTTCTGCCCTAACCCTGGCGATAATTTCTTTAGCCTGTTCACCTTGCTAGACCAGTTGATTCCAGGTGCGGCTTTCAGCAACCCCTATCTTGGCTAGGAGTGAAGCTTGTAGATTATAGCGGCATGTTTCTACCAGGGTGGCCTGGGTCATTCCGCTAGGACATCGGAGTACCATATTCCAAAATCTCTCCACAAATGTTTTAACTGACTCTCTCTTTCGCTGCTTTATTGCCAGGAGAGTGGGCATTGTAATTTCCGAGTCATCTTCAAAGAAGCGTGTCAGGAAGAGCTTTTCCAAATCACCCCAGTTTTTTATGGAGCCTTCTGGGAGTTTCATGAACCATTCAAAGGCAAGCTCTTTTAGAGTGCCGATGAACAAACGTGCCAAGATGGCATCATTATCTACTACATTTTCTGTCTGAGACTTGAAGTAGTAGATGTGTTGGTTCGGTGACCGTTTGCCATCAAAAACCTGTAAGGTCGGAGCTTTGAACTTAGGAAGGTACGGAACAAGGTCCCACTCGGGCGGACATGGCCGGACTACTCCTGCTTCTTGGAGGCCTTTTTGGTTGGTAAGGGCTTCCAGACACTGCTCCAATTGACTCATTCTTTTAGAATAAATATTCCCATTCTCCGGGTTGCCTTCCTCTTTAGACGAGGATTTAGACGACTCAGAGTTAGATTGCTCCTTCTCCTCGATATGTATGAAAGATGAGCTTTCTCCTTCTTTCTATTTGCCTTTAGACTTCTTAGAAGAAGCATTGTCAGTTGACTTCCTCTTGTCTTCAAGCAATTGTGTAAGCAACTGCTTAAGGGTACCGATAGATTCTTTTTTAGCACGAATCATATCAGGAATTGTTCCCTCTAGACCTGGGCTTGTTGTTCTAAGCGTCTTGCCGTCTCCTCGGGAGTATTTGTCATGTACGCAAAGGCTTTCTTCTCTATGGAAGAGTTCTAGGCCTAGGATTCTGCAATGGTGGAGTGTGATTCATTTACTTCAATGCCCCGAGCTAGGGCACTGTAGTTGATCGGGGCGACCGCACCAGTCTGAGTGCGAGTATACCGGTACACTCCTTCTGGTTCCGTGTCCGACTCGTCGGAGCTGACCTCTAGTTGTTTTTTCCTACTTTTGCTTGCCATGTTTGCAGTGACTTCAGGGTACTCCATGTCAGAGAAGGCTTCCCTTCTGTGGAAGCGACACCTCTTGGTTGATCGAGAGGTCGAGGCCAATCGTCTGAACACCGACTATTTGCTTGCATATGAGCTGCAGCGGCATTCAGAGAGCATTGCCGTGATGAGCCGTTCACAACAACAAGACAGAGTGATCTAATTAGCACTCCTTTTCTTTATCAAATAATCTCTTAAATCCGTCGGAGGGGAATCAAAGAGATTAGCCTAGGATTGTCGAGGGCTTTTCAGCTTCTGAGAGCCACCCTTACGTCGAGAATCTGAGACGCAGGGTTCAGAAACGCGGAGCTCACGTTTTGTAGAACAGGCGCGGCTCTTGCGTTTTGACTTTGAAACGTGGGTCTCATGCCTCTGGTGAGCAGAGACGCGGACCTCACATTATTGATTGTCGCGTTTGGTTAGCGACGGTTGAGACACGCGGACTTTCTCAATTCCGTGTTTTGTTGTAGAGACGCGGGACTCATGTCTCTGAGAAGAAGCATAGCCCTCGCGCTGCCGAACGTCGCGTTTAGGAAATGAAGTCTCAAAAACGCAAGCCAGTTGGCTTTGCGTTTTGGTCTCCATACACAGACTTCGCGCGTCTGACGTAACTTAGAAGAGACGCAGGCTTGAGCCTCACATTCTATATCTGCTGGACAGATGATTGTTCCAGCTTCTTGTGCCTGTAGTTGACGCGCGCGTCGTCTCTATCGACGTACAGCATTCCGGTTACGCCGTACGGGTTGCTGGGAACCCCCGGTAACCTGGAACTGAGGAAGAGGATGGGCATGAACGGACTGAATATCAGTAGCGCTAACTTCGTGGGTCTCATGGGAGACGTCGATGCGGGTGTTACGTGTGATGTGATTAGCCATGGCACTCTTCTTGTCAATCACATCTGAAGGAATCTCAGAGCGGACTTGAGAGCGGGTCCCCGAGGAGACCTTGCGGTACTGCCTCGCCCTAGGGCTCTTGGAGTTGGAAGAGAGGAACTCTTCATACTTTACCTGGTCGAACTCCACAATAAGTGATTCGACCATTTTTCCCATGTAGGTAACGTCGCCTTGCGCCACGACTTGCTCATCGGTAGAAAAAGAGGTCCCCAGCGGAGTCACCATCTCTTGTTTGGTGGAAAAATTGAAGGGGCGTGTAAATTTTTTATTTGATTCTAAAAAAATTATAACAGATCAATAATCCGGTTACAAGAGAGGGAAGATATTTAAGCTCAAATCTCCCCTTTATTTAATGATGGGTTCTTGATGTGGCAATAGAAAGTGAATCTTGTTTTCTATTGACCGGGTGAACGTCAAGATCTCTTGGGAATCTTCTCTTTGGATGGTGGATGAAGTAACACAGCTTCTGTCCAACGAGAATCTCAAAGAGACCGTAGGCAAAAACAAACTTGTACGCAGCAAGTTGTTAGAAGAGTTGAACTCTCTTTTCCTTTTAACTGGAGATCTTGGTCTTTCTATAACTTACAACCGAAGTTCTTCTGACCAGATTTTTCTGACCCCTCTTCCATAGCAAACTGAGCTATTTATAAAGGTTTCAGGGAGTAAAAGTGTCCCCTAAAAATACTCCATAATGGGGGTTAACTCCCTTATTACGTGGGCAGTAATTGACCTAGTAATGAGGGCAGTTATAACCGAGACACGGGCTTTGGGCCTCGTGTTTTGCCATTGAGGTGATGCTTGAGAAACGCGAGCTTCAAATTCTGCGTCAAGCTTCATGTGAGACACGGGCTTTGGGCTCTACATCTTGATACTGCAGTGATGCTGAGATGCGGCTTTCATGCTCCGCCTCTTGGTCATTGCAATGATATTGAGACGGGGGTTTCAATCCTCGCGTCTTGGTGCTACGCTAGTGGCGATGATTAGCCTTACATCTGGAGTTTGGACTCTACTTTTTGATGACTTATCTTCAGTGATTTTTAGATAGCGTACACTTATTTTTGTGAGATTTATGGAGATATTATGGTATTTAAATGTATTTAAAAAGATGTTCAAAATTGGGTTTTTAGGCTGCTTGCGGTAGACCGACCGGTCAACCGATGTGCACACATGCACAGGCCTAAGTGCGGTCGACTGACCGGTCAACCGACTGGCTAAACCTAACTTTTGGGTAGAGGCTGATCGATCGGGCAGTCGATTGACCAGAGATACTGCTCTCTGGTTTTGGGTGCGGGCGGTCGACCGGCAACCCCAACGGTCATAAAATTTACCATTGGCCTATCAACAGGGTGGTTGACCGACAGGCCAATCTGGCGTTTAGTTTTGGGCAGCCTTTATAAATGTGTTTTTTGGCTAGTTTTTTGTTTTCAAGAGCTCTTCCACAGAGTTCCTCAACAAGTTTTAGAGTTTCATTTCCATATCAAAAGAGAGTTTATCAAGAGTGTTTTTCTTAACTTTTTCAAAAAAATTCTTGAGTTTTTCACTTTCAAATCTATTTAGTTTTCTCACACAAGCTTGAGCATTTCATTGTTATATCCATCTTACAGGATCCTTGTATGTGAGAGTGTTTGTTTGTGATCTAGAGAAGTGATCACAAAGTGTTCTGCCTTGTATTGAGAAGAAGTTGGAGATTGCGGCCTCGGCGAGCTTGCTGGTTCGCGTTATGTGTTGATCTTGCGGGAACAAGTGAGGGACCAAGAGTTCTTGAGAGAGCTCATTGTAGGTGTTACGGCACCGAGTGATTGCGGGATCATTTTTAGTGGAAATCCATCATAGTGGTGAAGGCGGGGACGTAGAGCAAGTGGCTCGAAGCTCAAAATAAATCTCCCATGTTTGCAATTGCTTATCTCTCTCTCTCTCTCAACTCACTTGTGCTTATATCTTACATGTTGATTATATTTGTGCTCATCTATTACATGCTTGATATTGTTTATGCTTAATTGATAAACATGCTTGGGATTGTTTGATATTTTGTATGCACTCATATTGTTCATATCTGCACATGCTTGATATTATTTGTGTGCTCACATTTGTATTTAATCAAGAAAGCTATTGAAGCATCTTAACTCTTAGTCTAGAGGAATCCTGAGGAGAAGTTCAAAGCCCTTCGTTGGGAATTTGGCTTCACTCTTTGGTTAAACATTGTGTGATAGTTTTAGTTTGCATAATAAGTTTTTTAATTCCGCATTGTTTGATATTTGATTAGTACATCACCCATTCACCCCCTCTAGGTGATCCACACATCTGATTCTCAGTCTCTGGCGGATTTCCAAGTATGGAAGACGAGAAATCGCCAATCTGACGTCGTGTTGTAGGCACCCAACAGCGAGCAGCGTGCAAGGTCGCTCTGGAAGATATCAAGACGTTGACAACGACGAATGAGGTCGCTCTATAGGGTATCGAGGCGTTGATAGACCATCGCGCCAGACAGCCTGGCATCGCGACATCTGAGGTACGAGGGAACAGTTCGTCAGGCCACAACTGGGTTGATGGTCCACAAGCCTTGTGCTGCAGAAATTCAGTTAGGAATAGGTGGGCTGGGGGCCTTTAGTTGGGCTTCCTCTGAATGAGGAAATGGTGAAGGGTCGGGTCACAGATGATGTGGAGGAGACGCCACAGATTGCCAAGCAAGACTGGGCTTTCTACTAGCGGCGGATGAGAACGGGGACGAGAAGCATTGCATGGCGGTGCTCAACTCATAGAGGAAGGGGACCTCAACAAACATGGGCAGATGGACAACCATCCAGGGGAGAGGAAGAAGAGGTGATGACAATTCTAAAAGCCCGAGAAAGCGGCTACTCTGGGGGAACAATAACTCAGTCAGTGACGTGATCTCACGCGCAAATGACTACACCCACTACATGCAGGCAGAGCTGGTGAGAGAGTGAAGCAAAATTTAAAGCGGACACGGATGGATGATGTATCCAACAGCCACTCCGAGGAGACGTAGGGCAGGGGACACGACACCGAGTCCGAAGATATGTTACTGGGGGATCACCGAGCCCTGATTTTTGGTTGTCAACTTTAGTCTGACTTTTGCTACAGGATGTGCCTCTATTTTGTATCAGGGAGGATCCGTTTTTCATCTACACCTAGCTTTTGTGAAGTACTTTTATTTATGTTCTCCTTAAGCACCTGCAGTTGCATTGAAGCTTTATAGCTCGGGAGGATGTTATGTCTTTTTCTCATGTATTTTGAGGGATGTTTTCATTAAAAACTTATTAATGAAGCGCAGAGTACTGAAAGGGTTCACCATTTATTCTCAAAAGAAAGCCTAAAATGAAATTTACTTTTTACAAAGCAGCTTGCTTTGAGATGGATCAAGGCTCGTCTCACTTTAACGGCCCGTATGTTCAGGCCATTGGGCCTACTAGCCTAGAGCTATCAAAAAGAGGCCTTAAAACTTCGGTAGGCACGATGCTTAGCATGAAACGTTTTGGGCCTAGATTTCGTCTTTACTGGAGGCTTAACTACCAACTGTTTTGCTAGTTAAAAAAAAATGTAAAGAAAAATGTTAAATATTTGAGAAAAAGTAAAATAATAATTTAGGGTTGTATTTTTCATTAAAGGCAGAGTGTTAAATAGTCACAATAGATGACAAATTATAAGGAAGAAAATAATTGAGAAGATCTCAAAACCTCCATGCAATGCAAACATCAGCTATCAGGCTAACAAGTCTCCTATAAACATAATATGCCCCAATTTCTAGTAAAAGTCAATCTTGCTACATCACCTCAGGAGATTCAAACTATTGATCTTCGATATTGAGTCATAGCGTACGGTAATTACTCTAATTAGTTCATGAATTTGAACAAAATGTTTCGTGTACATGTTCACGGTCATCAATGGTCTAAGGAGCTTGAACAGCGAAGCAACAACAGGAAAATTACCGGGTGCTCCCATCACGGTGTTCCACTGATTTGCCTCCTCCTCCCTACTCTTGGAGCTCCGGATACTCTCTTAAGGACGACAATCAGTTTCGAGGAGGCCACACGTGACAAAATATCTCGTCACCATCAGTTTCAAGCCTAATCCAATCGAAAACAACGATTAAAAAAGAAAATAGAAAATAAAAATACATAATTAAAGACTAGGTGGTCCAACCTTTAGGTTCCCACCCAAGTCCTATCTCCATTCTTCAATTAGCTACAACCCCAAGTCTCTAGGCCGGCATGCTAAAGCTTTACCTAGCTTAACAAACAGTCCAAGTCTGTACATAGGCCAAGTTTGTGCATGCTTGCACCCTCAGTCTCCAAATTCCCCCCAACAAAAGCTTTAAGGCAAATCCAAATTCCCCTACCACGACATAGTATATACTGATTGTGAAAACAAAAGCTTACCAGGTCAAGAAAAAGGTAAAAAGCTTCACATCCTTATCGGGCGGCGACACCGCCCCACTAGCCCGGTAACGCGTCAGTCAATGGAGACCCACTTTTGGCACTGCAAGCTCTAGAAATAGGAACCTGTTAAAGGAGATCTCAGTGGGAGAAGGGGGGCAAGATGAGAGATGCTTTTCATACAGTTTTTGTGCTTTTCTTAAGAACAAAAAGAGCAGTTTTGAATTCATTGCATTGCACCAAGGTCTTGAAACCCATCATCTTGTTTGTGGAAATTTTTGTTATATCCAATCTTTGTGAAAACAAATCTCTATAGATGGTGGGGATTGGCTGATTTGAACAAACATGTAACAAGGACTGGTTTTCTGATAAGACAGCACCTTGTCCCCACTGGATGGCATTTTCAGACATGAAAGGCACGGTTTCGAATTTAATATTTGGTCTAAAATATATCCACACCATTTATCACGATCTTCATTCCTATAATGTTTTCAACATAAACATAACAGACAATAGCATTACTCAAGGAAAAATTTGCTGCAGAAATGTATCCAAAAGAAGCTCATAATCTTAATAGTACTGTAGTACTCAATTTCACCAAACAGTTTTGTAGCTTGATCACGGTTTATGAGAACATGCCTCTTTCAAATAAGAGGAGCTTGAAACGTCCATAGAATTTAACCGAATAAGAAAAAGGATAATGGTGTTCTACAGTCGAGCCGTCCCTATAAGAATAGCGAATGGCCAACTATCGCAAGTTCGCTACACTCTATAATAATAAAACTTAAATATAATAGTTAATTTAGGACAACCTATGTAATCTTGCATACTCTAAGACCACAATGTGTTTGATGATAGATCAGCATAGTTTACGGTACCCAACAAGAGTTTCAGTAAAATCAAACTGTAAAACACATGCAAAGGGGTAAACACACGGGCACAGACACAAGTAGGTACTTCGTCCGTTCTCTAGCTGCTATATATGCAAATTAGGTCATCATGACACTGTACTCCTCTACCCGCTCAACACAGACATGAAAAAAAAAAAAAACTATATGTCTGAATTTTTCAAAGACAGAGAACAATGCAGTATTATGATTTGGCACCAAATCATGGAGCAAAACAAGTAGGCAAAAGGATGGCCTCGACATGAAATATGGGACAATTTGGGTGACGGGAAACAACCTTACAGAAACAAGGATTAAACTCATGCAACTAAGGAACAATCCACAACATCTCCTTTAACAGAAAGAGTCTTGGAGGAAAGCAAAGGGAGGATATATTGTGTCACTAACTTTTGATGACCACAATTGAATTTTTATTTCTTCTATTTTAAAAACATTTCAGAGAATCTGCCTATGTTCAAGCTCTTTCTCACTACCACAATGCAAAGCTTTACAGTGGACACTCAAAAATACTTCTGTTCACAGTCGCACATGCTAATTGTGATATAGCTATAATAGAGTTGACCTGAGTGGTCAACCCGTTCATAGTTGACTCAAGCTGTTGGGGGAACAGCTGAGTGCATACTATGGTGATATAGAACCTGTCATGCATCACGAGTACAAGAATATTATGTAGTGGCTACGTGTTGTGCGCAGGACAACACCCTTCTGAGGAATCCACCAACCAGGTGGAGACTGATGCAGCCGGAGACGTATCCAAAACGACAAGAGTAAAGAACAATAGAGAAAAGCAATCAACACAGTATTTAACGAGGTTCGGCAACGTGCCCAAGTCCTCGGGGCAAGGGAGGGAGAGATTTTGTTGATTCAACAATCAATACAAACTAATACAAGAGGGATACTTGAGGGAACTTCCAGGGATACAATACATGAGGGCTCTAGCCCTTATTTATCGCTACAGAGTCTCAGGGATTTAGGAAATCCCAATTAGATTTGACCCAACTTAAAAAAGGAATCCAAATCCTAAAATGAATCCAAATCCTAAAAAGAATCCAAATCATAAAAAGAAAAGCAATTCACCTGTTAGGAAACTCCAATTGGATCCGACTCCTTTTAAGAAACGAAGTCCGAATCCAAGTTGGATTGCACAAGCTTCATCAAGCTTTCATCTCCTCTATCTCCTCTCTCCCTACAATTCTCCACCTCGGTGAAGATTTTTCAAATCTGAGCCGAACTCCAACGAACTCTAATATATCATCTAGCGAAATCGACACACGATCTCGGCTTGAGCGCTCCGAACGAAATCGACACACGATCTCGGGGAAATCGATACACGATCTCGACTTTACCAACAGACGAAACATGTTCCTTCAAACGAATCGCCAGCACACGTATAATTGATTTTCACTTATCTTACTAGATCCAAACTGAGTTTGTCGTTGCCACCTGCAACTCTCACCAAACTCCAATATCAATTGTAAACTTTCAACTTCAGCACAACTATCCAACTGGAATGCATCAACATGTGTTCCCATCACTTCACCTTAGGAGAAATACCATACGAGCGAATCAACGAATGTGTCTCCCACTCAGCAACTTCATGACCTCACGAAGAACTCAACATGAACCAACACTGACTCCCTAATTGACTGGCTCTCTCTAGTCTACATGTCTTCAGCTGACGGTCCAACCAAGTCTGAGTAAAGCACACCGAACACCATCATCGGCTTCAACAACTGGATGCAAACCCCTTTATGCAAGCCCAACCATCTTCTCACCAGAAGACCAACTGTTCATCGAGATTACAATACTTCACCTCTACGTGAAGTCCAACTCTTCACCTCTACGTGAAGTCCCAATCACCTTCTCGAGAGCCAAATAGCTTCGTATGGGTTGTATCACCAAATGTGGCTGCACCTTTACGGCTGTCTATGTACCTTACCCAAGGGATCAAGCCAAACGTAGTTCATTGTAATGAGCTCCATCAAACTCAAACACCTGTACCTGAATCTTCAGCAGCGAACCTATCTGGTTGAGTCATATGAAACTCCTCACTACCATCATAGAGAACAATTGCCTTCAAATTGAGCTTGTCGCAGTCACAAGCTTGAGATTCATGCTTCTTTACCCACATGCGTGGTTTTATTTTGGTTCCAATAGCTGCAAATAATTCAACATTCTCATCAATATCTTCAACCTGTTCAGTATCATCCCTCGCTACATGATCTCCACCCGGTGTCACATCCGGTGAAGTGTTTACTGATACCGAACCAACTGGAGATGATGGAGTAGCATCAACCTCCACCCGCTGCGATACTTTCTTAGTCTCCGTCCTCTCCACCTGCTGAGAGACGGTAGACTTCAACACTGAAGTCTCATCAAACGTGACATGCCGACTCAACACGATCTTCTTATTTTCGGGGTCCCATAACCTGTAGCCTTTCATATTTCTCTTGACACCCCAAAACACAAACTTCTTTACTCGCGGATTCACCTTGTCATCTTTGCACTAAAGTAGGTCGGACTTTTAAATTCCCGCAGTAAACCATGATTTTGAGCAGCTTTCCCAGACCAAATTTTCAATAGAGTTTTACCTCCTATTGCAGTCGATCCATTTATGAGATGACTAGCATACACAATCGCCTCAGCCCAAAATGATTTGTCTAATCTTACATTAGACAACAAGCACCGAACCTTCTCCAGCAAGAAATGGTTTACCTCTTTAGCCAACCTATGTATACCTTCTGTGAAGTGAGTACCAATACCAGTGTTCTGGTTAATCGTAGGAATTTGTTCATATATCTTTCAACATTATCAATCTGTAGCTCCTTGATCTTCCTACCTGTCTGCTTCTCCATTCTTCCTTTCCACTTCACCAACATATTAGGGCTTCACACCTTTGTCTCATGGGATATATCCAACAATGCCTAGATAAATTATCAATAAAAGAGACAAAGTACATGTGACCTCCAAACGATACAGTCTTAGCAAATTCCCAAATGCTTACGTGAACATTATCAAGAAGACCTTCTGAGCGGTGAGTACCAGTGCTGAATTTCACCTTCATCTTGTCTAGAACGCCATATTCACCCACCAAGTTGCAGGTAGCAGCACCTTCCAATGATTTCTTCTTTGTAGGAGCTTGTAAAGAATTGTCACCTCTATGTCCGACCTTCATTTGTCAGACTAGTGTGCAACTATCATCTGAAGAACTAAAAGTCTCCACCTGACCTGTAACTGTACTACCTTTCAAGTAGTAGAGATTATTCTGACGGACGCCCTTCATAACCACCATTGAGCCCTTGGTCATCTTGAGAACAACATCTCGTATAGATACCACAAGACCCAATGCTTCCAAAGCGTCAACAGAGATTAGATTCCTTTTGAGTTGAGGTACATACCTCACCTTCTTCAATTCTCGTACTATCCAATCATCCATCTTGATACGAACTATACCCATCCCTTCTATATTATACGGATGATCATCACCCATGACCGTGTAACATCCATCTAACTTCTCAAAACTAGAAAACCAGGCTCTGTTTGGGCACACATGATACGTGACTCCGATATTTAAGATCCACTCAGTATTATTTGAGTAACTAACAGTAGGAGTAGTAACAGAGAGAGAATACCGATAAGTCAGAATCCGATTCATCCGCCTGTGGGAGATTCGCCTCGGTGTTTGACTCCATCTTCTTACCTTGGCCTTCGGGCAATCATATTTCCAATACCCTAGTTTCTTGCATAAGGCGCACTGATTCCTCTTCAGATCTCTGAAGCCTGATCTGGACTTCGATCTTCCCTGATCATCTCATCCCTTCCTATTGGAACTCTTGCCTCTTACCGCCAATGCCTCTGCTGTTGTGTTCCCCGAAGAAAACAATCTATCCTGTCTCCTATGGGCAAAAAGTATTAAAAATACTTGATTTTTGATTTATAAATACTTGTAATAATATAAATCAACTTCAACGGAGTAGATCTTATATTCGAATGTCGGAGCGTTGAATTTAAATGGGAAAGATTCGGTCTCAAATCCTTTTGGAAGGACACAAGTCTCTCTCTTTCTCTCCATATATATATATATATATATATATTATATATATATATATATATTATATATATATATATATTATATAATATATATATATATATATATATAGGAAATAAAGATTTTGGTTGGTGGACTTGGCAACATGGTAAATTTGCCTGGACGTTGACATGACCAACCCCTATCAATTTGTTCCATAGCTAAGCCCACTTATCCAAATCTGCCTAGGAGAAATAAAAAATCATGAGGTGGGGCCTCGTTTGTATATGATGTCGAGGGCAACCTAGCAACTATATTTGCATATTTGTTCAACCCTGCTCTTTTAAATACCAGCCCTCCCTACATTCCCCACCAAGCACTCTCACAATTCAACATCCTCTAACCCAAATTCTCTCCCCTCTTTCTGAACCCGGTTTTGATATATAATAACATGGGGAACTGCTTAGTTCTCGAAGAGAAGGGAGGAGATAAGATCAAGAAGATGGATGGCCAAATCCTGAAATACGATCCACTGTTGAGAGTTCCTCAAGCGCCGCCTAAATTCCCTGGCCACACAATCTCCGATGGAATTCCTGCTGCCAGAAATCTCAATCCTATGGCTGACATGCAAAGCGTGCATCACTACCATCTTCATCAGATGAAGAAGATGCAGGCCAAGGAGACCGGTGCAGTTAGAATCAAGCTCGTAATAAGCAAGCAAGAATTGAAGGAAATACTGGAAACGGAAGGTCTCACACTTGAGTATGTGATGTCTCAAATTCAGAAAGAAGCAAGATATAGTCATAAGAGGGAAAAGGAGAGGAGCGTGATGTGGAAGCCTGCTTTAGAAAGCATATCAGAAGCGAATGATCTCTACTAAGGCCTGCTTTTTTCTTTTTCTTTTCTTTTCTTTCCTTTGTTTTGTTTTGGTATTCTGCATAGTTACGACAAACATACACGTAAAATAGCGAGGATCCTGTAGGCTCCCCTTCTCTTTTCTTTTTGCTAAGACAAGAAAAGACAAAGATAGCCAGCTAAGGATATGTTAGCATCGTGTCAAGTTGATATTCCTACAGTTAATGAATGTAGAAGCAGCAAAGTAAAATTGCAGGTCTGCCCTTGGATTTGTTGGGAATTTGTTTGTTTTTGTCTACAAACAAAAGGACCGTTGTGGCAGTTCTCCCCTTAATTCAGACTCTGAAACTTTTTGGCTCTCCGTATCTATCTTAATGTAATCCATCACCAAGGACCCTTGTCTCAACTTTTTGGAGTGCAGATCTTTTCTCTGTGCCGGCACATACGTGTTTGGGTCAAAGGCAACCATGTGTGGGCCATGCGAATAAATTTTTTAATTTCTGGTATAGTAAGTTATTTTTCTTTCACTTGTTTAATATTTGTTTATACACCCTCTAGCAGGTTGATGTTGACATAAGTAGTGGTAATCAAAACAAATTTCTATTTCCAGTAGGATGACTACGGTTTTGATGACCAGACAGTCTACAGCTTTATCTGATTCTAAGCTACAGAAACTCATGGTCAAGTACTGGAATTTCCAGAAAGTGGGTCTATTCATACACGATAAGAGAGTAAGAGTACACAAAAATCATGTCAATTCCGTTCACTGAATAAGATCAAGTGAAAGATGAAGCAAATTGTGCCCAGGATAGTGTTCGAAGTTCATAAATTTGAAAGGGCCGATGAGATAAGGAACTTTACTGCTAGAAAGAAGATGCTTAAGTACAAAACAAGATACTTGGCTTGGAAGTTCATAAATTGGAAGGATCTATGAAATAAAGAACTTAATGGAAGATGCTAATTAAGGATCATCTTCTATAACGATGATTACTTAACTTAGAATATGATACTTGGCAACCATTCTTTTGTTGTCCATCAAAATATCTAACATATGATGCAGACCTCAGTGTATAAAACTGATCCTCACGACCCTACTGTGAGTAATTAGAATATGCCGTGTACCTTGTTGAGTTTCAGGTAACCTCCTCCTGAGAGTACCTAACTCAAAAGATATTTCTCAGACAGCTCCTATTATCATCACCAGTCTCTATCCGATGGCAAGACCTGGGTTTGATGTAACTTATGCCACTTAAAAATCCCACTAAAGCAAGATTTAGTGCTAACGTGATTATGAAAGTTGAGACCTTAATCTTAGATTTTAATCCGAGGTCGGCCCTGAAAAGAATTTATTACAGGAAAATCTGATTACAAGTATAGATATCAGATTTTTTGTTCAATTATCTAATCTAATGTGAGTTCTTGTAAAACAAAAGCAACTAATAAGTTTGCCATCAGAAGACAAGCAAATGACTGTCAGAGACATAACAAGACTAATTTATTCTGCTTGTAATAGGTTCAATGAATTCCAGCTTCACCGTCCGGAAACACCAATACCAGAATACCATTTTCGAATAAGTATTTTGTCTCCTTCAATCCCTTCCACATACACAGACCAAATTCAAATCTCCAAACCACCCACCCATGACTTGGCCTCACTAACTAGTAGCAGGGGGGAAAACATCCTTTGGTACCTTCTCTCCAAGAATCTTGCTACCTCATGATTCTCTATACCCAAAATAATAGATTAGGAGGATTTAGAGACACATACATACATAACATGTGTATACCCACCAACTTGTGACTTGCTTCCTTGATTAATAGAAAAAAATTCAAAACACTTGATGCCTCCCTCACTAATCTTGTTATCGCATATTCTCAACCCATAATAATGAATTAGGAAGCTATACAGACATACATACATGCATATATGTTATACCTAAATTATCACAAAAGGTCTTGAATTATTTCAATTAATATAAAACGACATCCGGTGGTTCGGCAGACTCTAACAGAGATACGAATGATAGATTAGCTAGTAGGGAGGGAACCCACTTCAACCCAAAAGTGTTAGGATTTGTGACTGGAATACGTCGTGAAGGTAGACGAAACTTCGGAGATCAAAGAACGAACGTGCACAAGGAGCTGTGCACAGTATCAATCGACTAATACTGGGCATAGTCGACTAATACTTGGTATAGTCGACTAGGTTGGCCAACAGAGAGTTGGGGCTCTCGAATCTTATCAGAGTAGTCAACTAGTATTTGGGCCTAGTCGACTAATACAGGGTATTAGTCGCTTAGTACCCTGACCTAGTCGACTAATGTCAGGTCTAACAGTTTTCTTTTTTGGATCTATTTCAGGATTCAAGTTGGATTCGGGTTTCCTTTGTTCTGAGGCGGTGATTGTTTGTATTGATGAAGTTTGTTTAGGACAAAGAGAGTTCTATACTTTATAAATAACCCCTTGGGGTTGGCCTTCAATGTATTCCAATGAATTTGTAATTCTTAAGAGTGTAATTCATTTAGGTAAGAGATTCGATTGGAATGCTTCCTTCCTCGATTGATGAGGCCTGACGGACGAAGATAGACACCCCGCATAGACAGAAATCACAGAACCTGCGAGATGGGCCTGGACGGTCTGCTGCGGGGCGCTAGTGGAAGTCGGCTTTGGAGATCGTGAGAGAAACTTAGCCATAAGAGTTTGTTGCTCTTGGAGGGCCATCAAGGGCTTGTAATCTTCTCAGCGTGAGGTGTAAGTAATTCTTATTGTACTCCCCCAAAGTTGTAATAAAGTTTCTCCCCTTCTCTTGTGGACGTACGCACGATTTGTTTGATTTGTGGAATCATGTTATATTGTGTGTTGGCTTTCTATCTACTTTGAAATATCTTTACCTTATCTTCTTCACGTTGCCTTAATAGATCCGGTGGTTAACTTCCGTTGCACCGCCCCCGTCAATCCAATCGTGGGGGCATCTCTCTGAAATTCACAACAATTGGTATCTGAGTAAGGTCCACGTGAAGATGTTTGCGATCAAGTTCGATGTTAAGAAGTTCGATGGTATCATCAATTTTAGCAGATGGCAAATTAGGATGAACGTCATCCTACCCGGAGCGGGTTGAAAAAAGCACTACTCGGGAGAGAGAGAAAGACTCAAGACATGAAAGAAGAAACTTGAAGGAGTTGGATGAGAAAGCCTTGACGGCTATTTAGCTTTTCTTGGCGAACGAAGTGTTGGATGAATTTTCTTAAAAAAAAACAGCGTCCTCGTTGTGGGAGTAACTTCAGGACCACTATCTGAAGAAGTCTTTGGCGAATCGGTTGATTCTAACGCAGTGCCTCTTTCTTCTCCTCATGCATGAAGGTACACCTATCAAGTCTCACATTATAGAATTTTCTCTATTATCAATGATCTAAATAAGATAGAGGTTAAAATAAAAGATGAGGATCAAGCACTTCTATTGCTGTGTTCTTTACCTTCTTCATATAAGAATATTAGGAAAGCTATCATCTATGAAGATAAGTCAACAATCAAGGTTAATGAAGTCAAGAAGCATCTGCTCAACAAGGACAAAATTGACACCCAATTGACGGGTGAGTCTCATCATAATGATTCCGGGCAAGTTCATTATTCAAGTAAAAAATAGTAATAATGGAAATTCCACGGGTCAAAATATAAAATTTGACGTGCAATTATTATCAGAAGAAAGGGCACATTAAAGATGATTGTTGGCTTCAAAAGAAGAAACAATCAGATGCTAATTTCACTGAACTGATTAGAGAAGATGAAGAACAATGTGACGTTCTATCTATTACAGACAGATCAGTTGGTAACAAAGATAGATGGATTATTAACTCTGAATATAAAATATTCACAACATATCAGTTTTAACAGGAAGATGTTCTCTTCATATACTTTGGTTAAAGGGAGAGAAGTCTTCATGAAGAATTCTTCTACAAGTAAGGTGATTGGCGAAGGAAAATTTCAGTTTCAGTCTCATGATGGATGCATCATTACTCTTCAAGACGTTCGTTATGTTCTCAAATCAAGATACAATCTCATTTCTCTTGGAACCCTACAAGAAGAAGGGTTCAGTTTCAGTTCTGAAGGTGAGCTTCTGAAAGTCTCCAAAGAGGCCCATGTGAAATTTCTGGCTGAACGTGTCGACAATGTGTATATGTTGTAAAATTTGAAAGTTACAGTTGGTGGATTGCAGTTATCCTCGGCTTCGAAAGCAGCGGGTGTGGAATAATGAGAGACTACGATGGTTTTGAGTTCGGATGTTCAGTTGCATCCTGAAGAGAGATTGGGACTAGACGCGCAACAAGGTAATCCAGATCGTTACTCCTGTGGTGGAGCAAATTCTTATAAATCCTGTGTGGATTAAGAAGATCGTTGGGTGATAAAGTTAAGTTGGACCTGAATTTATTCGACCTAATCAAGTTGTGAACCCCATGAGGGGTTATGGAGAAGATGAAGTGAGATAGAGATGAAGTCAAGTTTTATTCAATTGTGCGTGGATGTGACTACATAGAGCATGATAGCTATTCTCGGACTTGGATATATTCGAGTCAAGGGGGAGATTGTTAGGATTTATGACTAGAATATGTCGTGAAGGTAGACAAAACTTCGAAGATCAAAGAACAAACATGCACAAGGAGTTGTGCACAGTACCAGTCGACTAATACTTGGTATAGTTGACTAATCACATGGATTAGTTAACTAATACTTTGTATAGTCGACTAGGTTAACCAGCAGAGAGTTGAGGCTCTCGAATCTTGTAGAGTAGTCGACTAGTATTTGGGCCTAGTCGACTAATACATGATATTAGTCGACTAGTACCCTGGCCTAGTCGACTAATGTCGGGTTTGACAATTTTCTTTTCTGGATCTGTTTCAGGATTCGAGTTGGATTCAGCTTTTCTTTATTCTAAGGTGGTGATTGTTCGTATTCTTAAAGTTCGTTTAGAACTAGAAGAGTTCTATGATTTATAAATAACCCCTTGGAGTGGCCTTCAATGTATTCCAATGAATTTATAATTTCTCAGAGTGTAATTCATCTAGGTGAGAGATTCGTGAGAGAAACTTAGCCATAAGGATTTGTTTTCTTGGCGGCCATTAAGGGTTTGTAATCTTCTCAGCGTGAGGTGCCAGTAATTCTTATTGTGCTCTCCTAAAGTTTTAATAAAGTTTTCCCCCTCCCGTGAACGTATCACGATCTGTTTGATCGATGGAACAACGTTATACTGTGTGTTGGCTTTCTATCTACTTTGGAATATCGTTCTCGAATTCACAACAATTAGTATATAACTTGTTGGCCCAAGGTTACAATCACCCGTGTTTAGTGTGTTTTGATGATTACAAAACATATTAGTTATTTGTACTAATAAAGTTTGTTGTTTAAGTGTGTTTCAGAGTTCTAACCAAACTAGAAGGGTTCTTCCCAAAAGAAAAGTGTTTTGGACTCAAGTTAACTCATTTTGGGCTCAAGAATCAAGTTTTGAAGATCATATGGTGAAAGCCCTCTTGAAGCACTTGTAGTACTTAGAACCAATGTAAGAAATAGTTTGTTAAAGTTTGAGTTTTGAAAATTTGGATCTAGGATACACACACACACATTTTTGTAGTTAAAATTTTTGTTGATTCTAAGATTTTCTCATGACTTGACAAATATACATGACTCCAAGTTTTACAAAGACATATATCATATTTAAATCATGTATATTCTTTTCATCATAATACTTAGATATCCTTTACTTCAAAATATTTTTTACTACAAAAAATTCCAAGTCCTGCTGCTGTTTTTCTGTTTCAGGCAAGACCGGCCGACCGGCCCGGTCGACCGGCGCCTAAACGTGCACGTCTGTCGGCCGACCGCCCGGGTTGACCGACTGTAAGCAGTTGCTCTCGGGTTTTCTGGGTCGACCGCCCGAAGAAAACTGTGTTTTCTCTTAGAGGACGGTCGACCGGACCGGTCGACCCGAGCCCAACGGCTCTTTGCCAGCAGAGCTGGCGGTCGACCGGCCCGGTCGACCGCCAGGCCTGCAAAAGCCCAACGGCTCTTTCCTCTTTTGTGCAATTCTGAAATCTGTTTTATGATCTGTTTTAGCAGGCTTTTTCTGAGGTTTTAGAGAACTTTTTCAGGTCAAATAAGATTAAATAAATTGTTTTTAACCTATTTCTCTCCCTATAAATAGAGGAGAAGAGTCTCTTACAAAATACCAAGAAAAATCCTCAAGTTTTCATAGTTTTCAAAAAGAAAAGAAAAGTGTTTAAACTCCTCATTTCCTACTCTTTCTTGAGCTTGTTTTCAGTTGTGTTCTCTAGCAAAAATCATCTCTACAACTGAGTTTTCTCACTACACTTCTTAGAGCCAAAAATCCCTTACTCATTCTATAAGGAAGTTGTAAAAGAGTGAGATATTGTAAAGAATTTAGTGATCTTGTTGTGATCACTTTGGCTACTTGTTCCTTCTTCTTGTGGAGACACCTCTTCGGTAGAGGTTATTGTACTTGGTGGAGCTCGGTGCTCGGGTCTTCGGTAGACCGTTGTAATCGTCCTCGGTGGATAGTGGAAACCCTTCACGGAGGTGAAGGCGGGGAGTAGAGCGGTGGCTCGAACCTCGAAACAAACATCTTGTGTTTGCGATTGCCTTGTGTCCATTTTGCTTTAAATTTCTCTTGCTCTCTATTGCTTTCAATTACTTGCTTGAGATCTAGTTTTCCTTCCTTGTGATATTGCCTCTAGTTTGTGTTACTTGTGATATATTTTGTGTGCATTTCATCATTGCATATTATTCATTCTTTGTTCGATCAATTCTCATACAACAAGGTTACATTGCGCACATCTAACCCATTCAAGGGGAATTGGGAGGAAGGAGTTCAGAACCTCTCACGGGGTATTCGGCTCTTAGTCTTGTTTTAAGAGATCGTTGCATCATTCATCCATCTTAATTTTAAAAGATTGTTAGATTAGCAATTACACCTATTCACCCCCCCTCTAGGTGTTTTTCAATTGGTATTAGAGCTTGGTTACTAGGCTCTTGGCTTAACAACCCTAGAGAGATCCTAATATTGCTAATCATTTCATTCATTCTCACTTAGTAAAGATGGCCGATGGTATTAAGACTCCCCCTAAGTTTGATGGACTTAACTTTCCCATATGGAAGGTTAAGATTACCGTTTTCTTGCAATCTCTAGGTAGTCGAGTTGCAAAGGCCGTGACCAAACCCTTTAGTGCACCCCCCGGTGATGAATCCACTTGGTCCGAAATAGAGACCAAAGAATTTGATGTCAATGCTAGGGCTCACTATGCACTTCTTCAAGCCCTTAATGATGATGATATAGCTAGAGTTATTTATTGCAAGTCCGCATATGAAATTTGGACACATTTGCTAGTTACACATGAGGGGACTACACAAGTGAAGAGGGCTAAAATAGACCTTCTTCGGTCCTAATATGAGAATTTTTGCATGCAAGAAAATGAAACCATAGATGATATGGTTACAAGATTTACAAAGATCACTAATGGACTTTCTTCTCTAGGTGATGCTATCGACAACGATCAAAGAGTTAGAAAGATCATCCGGGCTCTTCCTCCTTCATGGGAAGTAAAAGCAACCACCTTGAAGGAACTCAATGACAAGGAGGAGATGGAGCTAATTGGTCTCATTGGGAACCTCAAAACCCATGAGATGGAGAGGAAAGTAAGGGAGGACATGGCTCCTTCCAAGAAGAAGACAATAGCCTTCAAAAGTCAATCCACACACTCCGACGAAGACGATGAAGAAGAAGAAGATGACGAAGAGCTCTTACTTCTTGTGAAGAACGTCCGGAGGATGTACAACAAGGCTAAATTTCAAGGGAGAAGGAGATGGCAAGGAGGTAAAGAAGAAAGAAAGATTATTTGCTTCAATTGTCAAAGGCCGAGACACATAGTGGCGGAGTGTCCGGATAAAGTAAAGCCTTCCACCTCCAAGAAGCCCTACAAGAAGAAGGCAATGAAAGCTACATGGGATTCCGAGAGCGAATCCGAGGAGGAAATCGACACCGCCAACATGTGCTTCATGGCCAATGAAAGCACAAGCAAGGTAACCCCTTCCACTTCTCCTAATGATGAACTTTCCATGGATGAATTAGGAGAAGCTTTTATAGAATTATCACATAACTATGATTTTCTTAAGAAAAAGTATTTAAAAATGAAAAAGGAAAATGAATCTCTTAATCATCAAGTTTTACTCTTTCTAAAGAAAAGGATGAATTACTTTCCACTCTTGTTTCCACCCAAAAAGATTTTGACAAATATAAGATTTCTTGTAAAGGCAAGTCCCCACTAATTGATTCTAATGAGATTACCATGCTTAAAGAAAGAATAGACTCATTAGGAATTGTTTTGAAAAATTGTGAGTTTGATAAGAAGAAAATAGAGGCCATGTTTCCTAAGAAAAAAGCCCCTAAGAAAAATGTTTACCATGCTCATGCTCATGTTCATACCACACAACCTTTACATCGTGGCAAACCCCCAAGACATACTCACACTTCACACACACATCATGCATTTATGTATGGAAGAGTGTTCTCATGTTCACATTGTGGGCGGAAAGGGCACTTAGCTAATTTTTGCTATGATAGATTAAGTGCATCTTGTCATAATGTTTGGGTTCGAAGCACTAACTTTCAAGGACCCAAGAAAATTTGGGTACCAAGTCAACAATTTTGTTAAATGATGTAGGTACCTTCCAAGGCCCAACGACGTAGAGGATTGTGGTATCTTGATAGTGGTTGCTCAAGGCACATGACTTGGGACATCAACAACTTTGCAACCCTATCAAGATACCATGAAGGTGGCACCGTCACCTTCGGAGATGATGCCAAGGGTAAAATCATCGGTATTGGTAATGTAAAACTCGGCACATCCCTTTAATTGAGAATGTTGTTTTAGTTGATGACCTCAAGCATAACCTCTGAGTGTTAGTCAACTTTGTGATAAAGTTTTGATGTAGTTTTTGATAATGTAGCTTGTAAAGTAATTGATAGAATTTCTAATACTTGTGTGTTTTCCGGTTTTCGTGAAAGTAATGTTTATATGATAGATATGTCTAATATGTCTTGTAATATTACTTGTTTAAAAGCTCTCGATGACGACTCTGGTTGTGGCATAGAAGGTTAGGCCATATTTCATTTGACCATATATCTAGGTTAAACACAAAGGAAATGGTGAAAGGTATTCCTTATTTGAGTTTTGAAAAGGACCGAGTTTGTGACGCATGTCAATTTGGGAAACAAACTAAGTCCTCTTTCAAGTCAATTAAGAATATCATGACATCACGTCCTTTGGAGCTAATTCATATGGATCTATTTGGCCCTACACAAACCAAAAGTCTAAGTGGGAATAGATTTGCATTTGTTTTGGTTGATGACTTTTCACGATTTACTTGGGTTTTCTTTCTTGAACACAAAAATCAAGCATTTTCATATTTCCAATCTTTTAAGAAAGAGTTGAAAAAGAAAAAGATGTTTCAATTTTAAGAATAAGAAGTGATAGAGGAGGTGAATTCATTAACCTACCCTTTACCACTTTTTGTGAAGAACATGAAATTAAGTATGAACTTTCTTGTCCTAGAACTCCACAACAAAATGGAGTAGTTGAACGGAAAAATCGAACTTTACAAAAGATAGCTAGGACAATGCTAAGTGAATATGGTCTACCACATTATTTGTGGGCCGAGGCCGTAAATACATCATGCTATATATCAAATCGTGTTTTCTTGTGTAAAATACTTCAAAGACTTCTTTTGAATGTACTTTTCTAGAAAACCAAATGTTTCATATTTCAAGGTTTTTGGATGCAAATGTTTTGTTTTAAATACAAAAGATAATTTAGGAAAATTTGATGCTAAAGCTTATGAGGCAATTTTTGTGGGTTATTCTAATACTAATAAAGCATATAGAATCTTCAATAAATCATCTTTGACTATTGAGGAATCTATACATGTTAAGTTTGAAGAATCTAACTTGTTTGTTAAGAATGTTGTAGAAATAGATGCTTTGGATGAAGGCTTGGAGAAAGTGACCTTGGAGGATACACCTACTATGGGAGACAAGCCAAAGGATGATGAAGGAAGTGAAGCTAAAGTAGAAGAGGCTCAAGGACATGAAATTCAATCAATTGAAGTGGAGCCTACTCAACAACTTCCAAAGGATTGGAGATACAATCCTCATCATCCCAAGGACCTCGTCATAGGTAAAGTATCTAAAGGGGTAACCACTCGCTCTAAACTTCATGATTTTTGTGGACATTATGCATTTATTTCTCATGTTGAACCCAAGAACGTCCTCGAAGCCGAGGCCGATTCATATTGGTTGCTAGCAATGCAAGAGGAACTCAATCAATTTGAGCGCAACCAAGTTTGGCACCTTGTTCCTAGGCCCCACGATAGACCAACAATTGGTACTAAGTGGACCTTTAAGAACAAGTTGGATGAATCGGGTAACGTTGTTAGGAATAAAGCTAGGTTAGTTGCCCAAGGTTACACTCAAATCGAAGGAATCGATTTTGAAGAAACCTTTGCACCCGTAGCACGGCTTGAAGCCATACGGATGACACTAGCTTTGCCTCATATAAAGATTTTAAATTGTTTCAAAGAGATGTTAAAAGTGCTTTTCTAAATGGTTTTATTGAAGAGGAGGTGTATGTTGAACAACCCCCCGGGTTTGTTGATCCTACACATCCGGATTTTGTATTTAAATTAGATAAAGCTCTTTATGGTTTAAAACAAGCCCCTAGGGCTTGGTATGAAAGACTTTCTTCATTTTTGATTTCAAATGGTTTTAAGAAAGGTAAAATTGACACCACTTTGTTTACAAAACATGTAGAAAATGACATTCTTATTGTGCAAATTTATGTAGATGATATTATTTTTGGTTCTACTAATGAATCTCTTTGCCAAGCTTTTGAATCATGCATGAAGGATGAATTTGAAATGTCTATGATGGGGGAACTCAACTATTTCCTTGGACTCCAAATCAAGCAAAGGAAGGATGGGATCTTCATCAATCAAGCTAAGTACACAAAGGAACTCATCAAGAGATTCGGACTTGAAGGCGCTAGAGTGAGCAAAACTCCCATGGCAACAACCACAAAGCTTGATAAGGATGAACAAGGTAAAAGTGTAGACATTAAACTTTATCGTAGCATGATTGGTAGTTTATTATATTTGACGGCTAGTAGGCCGGATATCATGTTTTCCATTTGTCTTTGTGCTCGTTTTCAATCATGTCCTAAGGAGTCTCATTTAGTAGCGGTAAAACGCATTATTAAATACCTTAAGGGCACTATTGAAATGGGTTTGTGGTATCCGAAAACCGGACTATTTGATATGAAGAGTTTTTCGGATGCCGACTATGCGGGTTGTAGGGTAGATAGGAAGAGCACAAGTGGAACATGTCAATTCTTAGGTAATTGTCTTGTATCTTGGTCTTCCAAAAAGCAAAATTCGGTAGCCCTATCAACCGCCGAGACGGAGTATGTTGCAGCCGGAGCTTGTTGTGCACAAGTTCTTTGGATGAAACATACTCTCCTCGACTATGATTAACACTTTGATCATGTAAAATATTTTGTGATAATACTAGTACAATTCACATGACAAAGAATGCAAATCAATATAGTAAAACCAAACACATTGACATTAGGTATCACTTTCTTAGAGATCATTATGAGAAAGGTGATATTGATATTGATTATGTTTCTACCGATTTTAACTTGCCGATATTTTTACTAAACCATTGGATTATGCTAGATTTTCCTTTATTTGTGGTGAGTTGAATGTTTGCATTATGGATTCTTAAAGAAAAATCTCTTTTGTTTTATTTGTTTTGTTTAACCCTTTTTGATGTATGACAAAAAGGGGGAGAAAAAGTATAAGTAATGTATAAGTGTGTTTGTTGTTTTGTTTGTTTATTGTGTATGTATTTAAGATGCATTTGAGTTTTAACAAAACTATGTGCCTTATAGCTCTTCATTGACATTATTGATACATAGCATTATTTGAGGGGGAGCTTTCCAAGCTCTTCTTCCATTTTTGTTTAAATAACCTATATGTTTTGTCATCATCAAAAAGGGGGAGATTGTTGGCCCAAGGTTACAATCACCCGTGTTTAGTGTGTTTTGATGATTACAAAACATATTAGTTATTTGTACTAATAAAGTTTGTTGTTTAAGTGTGTTTCAGGGTTCTAACCAAACTAGAAGGGTTCTTCCCTAAAGAAAAGTGTTTTGGACTCAAGTCAACTCATTTTGGGCTCAAGAATCAAGTTTTGAAGATCATATGGTGAAAGCCCTCTTGAAACACTTGTAGTACTTAGAACCAATGTAAGAAATAGTTTGTTAAAGTTTGAGTTTTGAAAATTGGCTTTAGGATACACACACACAACATTTTTGTAGTTAAAATTTTTTGTTGATTCTAAGATTTTCTAATGACTTGACAAATATACATGACTCCAAGTTTTACAAAGACATATATCATATTTAAATCATGTATATTCTTTTCATCATAATACTTAGATATCCTTTACTTCAAAATATTTTTTACTACAAAAAATTCCAAGTCCTGCTGCTGTTTTTCTGTTTCAGGCAAAGACCGGCCGACCGGCCCGGTCGACCGGCGCCTGTACCAGGACGTGCACGTTTGTGCACGTCTGTCGGCCGACCGCCCGGGTTGACCGACTGTAAGCAGTTGCTCTCGGTTTTCTGGGTCGACCGCCCCGGTCGACCGCCCGAAGAAAACTGTGTTTTCTCTTAGAGGACGGTCGACCGGACCGGTCGACCCGAGCCCAACAGCTCTTTGCCAGCAGAGCTGGCGGCCGACCGGCCCGGTCGACCGCCAGGCCTGCAAAAGCCCAACGGCTCTTTCCTCTTTTATGCAATTCTGAAATCTGTTTTATTGATCTGTTTTAGCAGGCTTTTCTGAGGTTTTAGAGAACTTTTTCAGGTCAAATATGATTTAAATAAATTGTTTTTAACCTATTTCTCTCCCTATAAATAGAGGAGAAGAGTCTCTTGCAAAGAAAAATCCTCAATTTTCATAGTTTTCAAAAAGAAAAAAAAAGTGTTAAAGCTCCTCATTTCCTACTCTTCTTGAGCTTGTTTTCAGTTGTGTTCTCTAGCAAAAATCATCTCTACAACTGAGTTTTCTCACTACACTTTTTAGAGCCAAAAATTCCTTACTCATTTTATAAGGAAGTTGTAAAAGAGTGAGATATTGTAAAGAATTTAGTGATCTTGTTGTGATCACTTTGTCTACTTGTTCCTTCTTCTTGTGGAGACACCTCTTCGGTAGAGGTTATTGTACTTGGTGGAGCTCGGTGCTCGGGTCTTCGGTAGACCGTTGTAATCGTTCTCGGTGGATAGTGGAAACCCTTCACGGAGGTGAAGGCGGGGAGTAGAGCGGTGGCTCGAACCTCGAAACAAACATCTTGTGTTTGCGATTGCCTTGTGTCCATTTTGCTTTAAATTTCTCTTGCTCTCTATTGCTTTCAATTACTTGCTTGAGATCTAGTTTTCCTTCCTTGTGATATTGCCTCTAGTTTGTGTTACTTGTGATATATTTTGTGTGCATTTCATCATTGCATATTATTCATTCTTTGTTCGATCAATTCTCATACAAAAAGGTTGCATTGCGCACCTCTAACCCATTCAAGGGGAATTGGGAGGAAGGAGTTCAGAACCTCTCACGGGGTATTCTGCTCTTAGTCTTATTTTGAGAGATCGTTGCATCATTCATCCATCTTAATTTTAAAAAGATTGTTAGATTAGCAATTACACCTATTCACCCCCCTCTAGTGTTTTTCATAACTTTTTTTTTGTTTGAAAAAGGCTCGTAAGCTTACATCATAAGGAGGAGGAACATTACGAAGGGAAGAGAGGCACCCTAAATAAGTGAGAAAAGAATGGGGTAAAGGATCTCCCATGAAAGGAAAGAAACTCTCACGAAGAAAAAGAACTACGTTAAAGGAGACAATAATTATTGTTATGCAATCCTACTTAATCTCTAGCTCTGCACATGGATCACAACAAGTATCCACAGACACTAGTTTTCATGCACCAAGAACTAGAGTCATTGCTTAACAAGCCTATAAAGCGTGCCCTGCATTTTTAATTTAAAAATCCCTTAGCTCTGCACATGGATCACAACAAGTATCCACAGACACTAGTTTCATGCACCAAGAACCAGAGTCATTGCTTAACAAGCCTATAAAGCGTGCCCAGCATTTTTAATTTAAAAAAATCTCTCACCTACCACAAATAGAGAGAGATTTGAACTCACAATCGTTCACATGGATAGGAGGTACCTTATCACATGAGATAAGCTCACTTAGAGTTTAACCCTATTAAATTCTGAGGTTTAAGCCTCTTTAACCATTTCTTTTATTTTATTTTTTTTCACTATAACTGATATGGAACTAAAGTTATTATACCAATTGAACTCCTTGACATACAACGCCGATTGAGTGCTCAAGCAAAAGGGATCCACATCAAGTCAGCAGTTTTGGTTGTATACAAAAGTAAATACTCTTTTGGTTGATTTATATAAGTTGCAAGGTGTAAGCGCACATTGACTGGAACTTAATAGATAATCACAAATTACACTCTTTATGTGAATATTTATTTGCAGTGTCTCAGTACATGCATAATTGCCTGAACTGTACATAATCAAACAAGTTGTATTGAGGTATTAATGGAAAACCTAAGGAATCTTACAGTTTCACCATATATGACCAGAAAGAGGCCACCTGGATGAGTATCGCATCATTCTCTACTCAGCTTTCTGTTCAATTTCCAACGCTATTTCATTTTGATGGGTAAAGGGAAGTGTAAACAAGGAACAAGCAGATGGAACTCAATATCAGACCCCATCTGCTCCCTTGCTGTCAGACTCAAAGTTAATAAAGTTACACCTATGAAACTTCAACAAACGCATTTTGTTTCACTTGAAACTGTGAATTTCCACTGAGAGCATTACGTAATTTCAGTTCCTTCTGTTTCACATTTTTGTCTGTCACAAAACCTGATACAAGTGGGAAAGGTAGAATAGTAGGAATAAGTGTCAAATTTCACAGGCTAGAAACTCACCAATCCTCAATATAGGACAACATATCCTCTATAGCATATTAAACTAGAATATTTAACAGGCTTAATATAAGAAATATAATAAATGTTTATATAAACAACATAAATATTGTCATCGTTCTCGGACTTGAACTTCAATTAGCTCAATTCCAGAAGCCATCTCCCTAGAGTCAAGCCTTCTAGCCATCCTCCTCCCTCCATCAAAAGCCAATCAATTGCACATAAGATTTCTGCATGTCATTTTACTATTTTCCATTCTTGAAACCTCAGACATCTAAGTCCATGAACATGTATCCTGAACCCCTCCATATATAGTTCAGGAGCTTACGAAAGCATGCTCAACCATTCACGTGGAGATTGCACAACTTTATCCTCAATTGATAAACCTGAGAAGATGAACCTTCACAGAGAAGAATGTAATAAAATGATTCATGTAGTTGACCCGTCAATGCATCGTTCACTACATGTCCCAAGCCAGAATAACGGAGGAGGGTTGTGGTAGGCCTGTGACAGCCAACGTAAAATATTATCACATGCTATGAACATGAACCAAGAACTAAATTTCGGTGGGGCATTTTCTACTGAGTGACGCGCATTGGAGCCCGAGTGCGGTGAAAAGTTGGCAACGGTGCTAGGTCGTCGTTCAGAAGCGACACGCCACATCGGCGCCCGGATGTGGTGTCAAATGAGCAAGAGTTCTCACACTTCTATGAGCGGATAACGGTAAAAAAGTTAGCTCATAAATATATAATTAGGTTAGCATCGTGGAACATAGGTTCTCTTACAGGTAGATTAGCAGAGTTAGTTGATATTATGGTTAGAAGGAATGTTAGTATTTTGCGCGTGCAGGAGATAAAGTGGGTAGGTGAAAAAGCTAAAATTATAGAGCCTTGAGGTTAACTTTGGTATGTTGGTAGAGATAGAAATTGTAATGGGGGTGAGTATGATCATAGATAAACAATTGCTTGAGGATATAGTGGAGGTTAGGAGGAAGGGTGATAGGATTTTCCTAATTAAACTTATTTTAGGTAGGAAAATTTTTAATGTTATTAGTGTCTATGCACCGCAAATAAAACTTGATGAGTCCAGTTAGCGTCAATTTTGAGAGGATTTAGATGAGATAGTGTAAGTGATACCCATTAGAGAAAAGTTTTTCATAGGCGGTGGCCTCAATGGTCATATAAGAACTAATCGTTATGGATTTGATAGTGTACATTGAGGATTTGATTTCGAGGAAAAAATAAACTAGGTAACTTGATTCTAGATTTTTCTTTGTCTTATATATTGATCTTAGCAAATACTTGACTTAGGAAGAGAGAGTCTCACTTGATCACCTTTAGAAGTGGATCAAGTGCGAGCCAAATAGATTTTTTTTAACTAAGAGCCTAGATAAAGAGCGTGGATAGAGGTAGTTGCATTGATTGTAAGGTAGTACCAGATGAGAGTGTTGTAACCCAACATAAACTCTTAGTTTTTTATGTTCAGATTAGAAGAAAATTTAGAAAGATTAAACGTAAATTAGAGCAGTGACGGGTAAAAGAAGGTAATCAAGGAGTATTTGTAGATCGAGTGGTACATGAAGCAGATTGAAAAGCGCAAGATCATCTCAATACAACATGGAACAAAATTGCTAGCTGTATTAAAAGAATAGCTAAAAATGTACTTGGTGAGTTTTCGGGTGGTGCTCCACCATGAAAGGATACATCATGGTGGAATGAAGAGGTAAAAACTGTCATTAAGATCAAACGCGACTATTATAGAGATTTGAAGAAAAATTGTAATGGAGTGAGTTTTAAGAGGTATAAGCTAGCCAAGAAGGAGGCTAAAAAAGCTGTTCAGAATGCTGAGCTAAAGTGTACAAATAAGTGTATAAGAAGTTGGACATCAAAATATTGAAAAGAATATATATAGAATTGCTCGAATAACGAAAAGAAAGTTTAAAGACTTATGTACTATGAGGTGTGTCAAAGATGAAAATCAGAAGGTTTTAGTTCGAGATGAAAAAATAAAAGAAAGATGAGAGACTATTTTGACAGATTATTCAATGGTAGTTCTACTCAAGATTTGGGTGACCTTACCATTCAGTGTCAGGATGAACCGTAATTATATGCACAGAATTAGCGAATATGAAGTTAAAGAAGTCTTGAAGAGGACGAAGCCAAGGAAAGCTATTGGCCCGGATGGAATTCCTATTGAGGTATGGAGATGCTTAGGAGAGATGGGCGTGAGATGGCTGACAGACCTCTTTAACAAGATCTGACTAACTAAAAAGATGTCAAATGAGTGGAGTAAGAGTACCCTAATACCTCTCTATAAGAATAAGGATGATATTCAGAGTTGTTCAAACTACCGTGGAATAAAACTCATGTGTCATACCATGAAACTTTGGGAAAAGATAATTGAACACAGGTTAATGCAGATGTTAAATTATCAGAGAGCCAGTTTGGATTCATATCAGGACGACCGATGACAGAGGCTATTCATTTGCTTCGTCAACTTGTAGAGCGACTAGTGGAGGAGAAATTTGCATATGGTCTTTATTGATTTAGAAAAAATTTATGATAAGGTGCCAAGAGAGGTATTATGGTGGATATTAATGGAAAAGGAAGTTCCCATCAAATATATTAACATAATCAAGGACATGTACGATGGAGTAGTGGCAAATATCAGAACTTGTAGAGGCATAACAAATGATTTTTCTATCACAATTGGATTACATCAAAGATCTGCATTGAGCCCATTCTTATTTGCCATAGTGATGTATGAGCTCTAGCAAACTTACTAGAGCTATTCAGGATGAGATATCATAGTGTATGCTATTTACTGATGATATTGTCCTAGTCGATGAGACGATAGTTAGGGTAAATGCCAAATTGGAGCTATGAAAGCAAACTCTAGAATCTTGATGTTTTAAATTAAGTAGGACCAAAATAAAATATGTGAAGTGCAAATTCAATAAATAAAAAATTGGAGATTATAGTAGTGTGACACTAGACGGATAAGGAATACCGATGAGCAGTCATTTTAAGTACTTAGATTCTATTATCGAAAAAGATGAAGAGATCAATAGTGATGTCAATCATAAGATCCAAGCTGGCTGGATGGAGGAGTGTAACAAGAGTTTTATGCGACCGTAACATTCTATTATGACTGAAAGGAAAGTTTTATCGAACTGCTATTAAGCCAACTTTATTATATGGCACAGAATGTTGGGCTATAAGAGATATCATGCCTAAAAGATGAGTGCAGCGGAGATGCGCATGCTTCGTTGGATGTGTGGTAACACGAGAAGAGATAAGGTGAGAAATGAGGATATTCGTACTAAGATATGCGTAATCCCTATAGAAAAGAAGATGAGAGAAAAAATACCTACGATAGTTTGGTCATGTGCGACGTAGATCTACAGATGCGCCAGTCCGACGAGTAGAGCGTATTAAATTAGGGCAAGTTAAAAGAGCATAGGGACGACCGAAGAAAAGATGGATGGGGGTGATAGGACAATATATAAAGGCTAAAGGTCTTAATGAAGGCAAATTGCTCGATAGGAATTAGTGGAGAAAGTTAATCCATGTGCCTGATCCAGCATAATTCTCTTTTGGTTCATGTAGCCTCCCAGATATTTGGGATAAATGGCTTAGTTGTTGCTGTTGTTGTTTGCATGTAGTTGACCCCAAAAAAATTGGCATATAGTCTTTGTTGTTGTTGCTGTTGTTGGTATATCTTCACCCTTCCTCAAATTACCTTATTTCTGACCCTATTTATTCCAGTTTTACACGTCCATCTCATGATTCTCATATTAGAATCCACATATTAGAATTCAAATGATTGCAGTTTTCATGAATAGACCAACCTGTAAAGGAGAAACAGCAACAATCTTTTGAGAAACCTGTTTGATCCTTACAAAGGATCTTTGGGCAGTGGCAAGTTAGGAATACGTTGAAGGCATGACAAATGACATTGTCCAATTATCACGTGACTGATCAACACCTAATATATGATCAGTCTGTGTCTATCCAGAACAAGTCTAGGAAAGTAGGTAACATCTAATTTTATTAAAGTTACTTGCCTGTAATCACAGGGGTTGTCATATCCATTCTCTCTCCATCTAACTGAACCTTCCTTGTAATAACTTGTGTAGTCATGTCCATTAGTTCACTGGTTGTAATTTATAACCAGCAAATGCTAGGATTAGTTCTTTCTCATCTGCCCAGAAAGACTGGCAGAGAGATCATTGAAAATAAGTGTCTCGTATACCTTACCAAACAGGTACTCAACCAAGACATTAAATCCTTAGAAGCTCCATTGAAACCAAACTCAGTCTTATCAGGCATAGTTGTCTCAGCTATATAGTAAGGCTGTTCATGAAATGCATTCATGGTTTAGATGTTTTCTTATATTGTGTTTTTAGTACCATATCGGTTATATCCGGGGACCAAACTTTTGTAAATCCTATAAATAGGCCCCAGACTTCTCCTATTGGTAGACAATGACTGAATTAGATTTTTTATTTAAATTTCTTGAGCCATGAGTTTTTGAAATTAGGGTGTGAAGCTCGTGATGAATAAGGGGTGTGAAGTCCGTGGTGCAAGGAGTGCGAAATGTTAGGAATTGTGACTGGAATATGTCGTGAAGGTAGACAAAATTTCAGAGATCAAAAAACGGACGTACACAAGGAGTTGTGCATATTACTAGTCGACTAATACATTGTATAGTCGACTAGGTTGGTCAAACAGAGAGTTGGGGCTCTCGAATTTTGTCAGTAGTCGACTAGTATTTGGGCCTAGTCGACTAATACATGATATTAGTGGACTAATACGCTGACCTAATCGGCTAATGGTGAGTCTGGCAGTTTTCTTTTGGATCTGTTTCTAAATTCGAGTTGAATCCGGGTTACCTTTATTCTGAGGTAGTGATTGTTCGTGTTGATAAAGTTTGTTTAAGAATAGGCGAATTTTATGGTCTGTAATAATCTCTTGGGAATGATCATCAATGTAATCTAATGAATTTGTAATTTCTAAGAGTAATTCATCTAAGTGAGATATTCTGAGAGAAGCTTAGTCATAAGGATTCGATGTCCTTGACGGCCATCAAGGTCTTGTAATCTTCTCAGCGAGAGGTATAAGTAATTCTTATTTTACTCCCCTAAAGTTTAATAAAGTTTCTCCTTCTTCTCCTGTGGATGTACACACGACCTGTTTGATCGTTGAAACCACGTTATATTGTGTGTTGGCTTTCTATCTACTTCAGAAATAGCTTTTTCTTCTCTTCCTCTGGTTGCTCTAGTAGATCTTGTGGTTAATTTTCGTGTGCCGTCCCAGTAAATCCGGTAGTGAAGGCGTCCCAAATTCACAACAATTGGTATCAGAGCATACAAATTGTTTCCTAACAAGAAGCCCAAATTTATCATTTTCATAAACCCTAATTCCCATTCTCTTGTTTTCTTCCTTTCAAAACCCTAATTTTCATTTTTCATTGCTTGAAGGTGATTGCAATCTTCTCGTTTATATTAATTTTGGTATCAGAGCAATTTTCAATCCTCTTTAAACCCTAGCTTTCTCTCTTTCTCGTTCTTTTTCTCCCAAGTCCTAGCCTATATCTCTAAACCCTAGGTCGGTTCTTAAAAAAAAAAAAAGAAAAAAGAATAACAAAAAAGTTATTGTTCAAATTTCACTGAAATTTTTGCCGCAAATCTAGAAAATTCTCAAATACATTGCTCTGTCATTTCCTTCGACTCCACCTCGTCTTCCCACCGCCACCTACATCCTCAAAATTCACCACACCCGAACCCCAACTTCATTGCCTTACCACAGCCTCTGAAACCTCCAGCCACTACTCTCTCTTCTCTTCTTCGACTGTAATCAGCCACCAACACACAACCATGGAAGATAAGGCAGATCACCCTCCCGCCACCATGACAGCACTGACCAATCTCAAAAAACTCATGGCCGCTTCAACATCACGCAGCCGACATCAAATCCTCACCACCGCCGACTTCGTCTTTACCATCGGTCGACTTATTCGTCACCAACGATCGATTGGGTCTTCATCATTGCCAACATCGATCGGCCTCTTATTCACCATCGATCAATGCCACAGACTTCGTCTTCAACGTCCTTGAGTTCCTCCGCCCTCCTCCGAACGCCAGCAACACCAGATCCGCGTCATCGCCGCCATCTCTCGTCGAGATCTCCTCGTCATCGTCCTCTTCGCGCTCGTCATCTTCTCTCCATTAGCTCGTCGTCGTCTACTTCGACAAGACCTGATCTCGCCGTTGTCATTTTCATCAAGATCTCGTCGTCGTATTCATCTCGACCTCTCCACCTCATCTATAGGAACTCCATCATCAACACCTTCCTTCACTGTCCTCTTCCTTGTCATCTCCGTCGCCAAGTCCTCGTCTAACCTCGCGTTGTCACTGCCCGTGCTCCGCCACCACCTGAAAAGGTTCTGCAAACCCTAGTTTTCGAGCAGATAAAAGGAGCAGGATTAGATTTATATTGTGTTTATTTTGGTGTGTTTTAAACCTGATCTGATCCAATAGCCTATAATTAATCGGGTTTGATTTCTAGTTGTCCGACCCATGATTGGATCCGACTCGAGGCCCAACCCGCAGTTCAGACTCAGCGAGTTGACTCAGTCCAAGTACTCTTTAGCTAACCCGGCCAATTCACTGAGTCGACTGAGCTAACTCAGTTACACCAGCCGCATAACAGCAGTCCAGAGCCCATTTCATTCCCATATGGAGTCTGTTTTTTGCTGTGTTTGAAGCGTTGAATCCGTAACTGAGTCCTTGAGCCATTAGGAAGATTTTTCCAGCACCCAACAATAGATCCGACCTCTACAAGTCCCTATTTGGTACTAATATTGTTCCAGCTGCAAACTAGTAGCGTGGCTCGAGCTTGTTTTGAGCCTGATTTATGCCATTCTTGAGACAGACATCTTTCAGACCCTATTATCGTTGTCCAAGATTTTAATTGCTGATCTCAGCTCTCGAGTGTGGGATTTCTTCGAAGATTTTTAGAGGAATTTTTGTATTAGGACGTGAACGACTCACCCGTTCAAGTGCACTCTAACTCGATATGAATTGTCGGTTATCTATTATTTACAATACTGTGGACTGCATAATTTGTTAGCGATATTTGTGATTTGCTTCTATCTAGTAATGCATCATTGTTTGCTATTCTTATCACTTGTAGAATTGAATTTATTGCATTTAGAAATTGAACCTCTGGAAAATTTTATTGTCATTATTTAGGGCATGTTTGTTTCGCCGCAAAACGTCGCAAGTCGTAAGTCGTAAAATGAGAATGAGAAAAGTGAACTGTAGTAGAGAAAATATATTATGTTTTACGATGTTTGTTGATAAAGTGAAGTGTAAATGAGAAAGTATATTGTGTTTTACGGTGTTTAGTTGGTAATGTAAAAGTGTAAGTGGAAAAGTTGACCACAAAATTAATGTAGAAGTGCTTTAAATATTATAAATACTATTAAATTAAATCTACTATTGCAAATTAAAATGTATTAATAAATTTAAGATAAAATATTAATAATCTTAATATTTTATTTATAACAATAATATTTATAAAATATTAGTATAATTAGTAAAATATTATTAAAATATTAACTAAACAAATAATATAAAATTTTAAGAAAATCTAAAGAACATTAATAAAATTTTAAGAATACTAATAAAGCATAAATATTAAAAAATCTTAAGAAAAATAATAAAATATAGTTATAATATTATAATATTAAAAAATACTTGAAAATTTATTATAATTTTAAATTTTATTATAATATTATTGCAATATTATAAAAATATAAATTAACAAAAAAATATAATTAAAATTTATAATGTTATTATAATGAATTATTATTACAATATTAACATAATAAAATATTAATATAATAATAAAATATATTATAATATTAATAAAGTAATTATTTATATTAAAAAATAAATAATTAAATATATAGTAATTTTATATTAAAGTATAATATTGTTATATTAGTAAAATATTAACTCTAAATAAAATAATAAAAAATTGGTATAAGTATTAATAAAATAATAAAGTATTAAATAACAATATTAAATAAAAAATATTAAATTAAAATAGTAAAATGTTAAATGTTAAAAATATTAAAAAATAATAAAAACTAAAGATTAAAATATAAAATAATTAAATAAGAAATTGAACACTATTATAAATATTAAATATTTAATAATATAAATTATATATGATTATCAAATAACTGCTTTGAATTACAAGTGGGATTTACATGACCACAAAATTAACTGTAGCAACTGCAAGTGGGAAATGTCGGTGTAAAAGTGAGATTTAATTGACCACAAATTTAACTGTAGCAACTGCAAATGAGAAAATGAGAGTTGCATTTTGCAACTTATTTTTCAGCGAAACAAACAGCTGAAAATGAAAAAGAAGTTTTACGACTTACGATTTGCGGCGTTTTGCGGCGAAAACAAACAGGCCCTTAGTACATGCATGTGGTTTTGATCGAGTCTAAGAGTGCATCCGTCTATTTGTGTGATCTTGCATTGTGTTAGATTGGTGCATATTTCAATATGAGTTATCAGTATAGGGCTTGCATTAGAGTTGACTATGAGAGTAGCTGGCCCATGATTGGCGTGCCAGGAAAGAGAAAATAGCGCGTAGATTTAAGTTAGAAGAACCTAAATTTGATTGTTAGTGTGACCCTATTGTTGTAGTGATTGGTTAGTCAATATGAAATGATACTTTGATTGGCATGTGTTTTCTGCAGCGACTAGAGTCCTATTTGCTAGGAGAAAACTCGTAGGGTCAGCTAAAATTTACTGAGATTCGATAGTGAGATATTGCATGAGACAATTAGCAAATTACAAAGAAAACTATAAATTTTCTATATATTTATATAGTATGTTGTAGGAATATGAAGTTGACAGTGAGGTGATTGTTACGAGTCACCCTGAGATTGTAAGGAAGTTACACTCTTGGCACACAGCTTCACCTAGAGTTCTGAGGAGGATTGCTCTCATGACTAACGAGTTGGACATCTCATTGGTGTCAGTTCCTTCTTCAGTAGAGAGATGCGTCTCTATCTACTATCTGTGTCTTGATCGAGCTACCATCTTTTATAGCCGACCCGTCGTGAAGGCCCTCTCCACCCCACCACCGTGGCTCGGACTTGATGCACCACCGATAGTTCTCAGACCACCACCATGGCCTGATTGAGATGCTTCGTCAGGAGATTCTACACTCACAAGGTCGAGTTTTTCCCATCCCGGGGGAAATAATAAGGATATCACACCAATTGCTAGTTGTTTTTATGCCTTGTTTATTTTGAGTTTAATTGTTTTCTTTTATTATTTTTTAGTATATCGATTATATCTGAGAACCGGACTTGTGTAAAGTCTATAAATAGGCCCCAGACTTCTCTTATTGGTAGCCAATGACTGAATTAAATTTTTTTCAGTTTAAATTACTTGAGTCACGAGTTCTTGAAATTGGGGTGCGAAACCCGTGGTGTAAGGGGTATGAACTCCAATTCTATCCTTTTCATAAACTATAATTCCCATTCTCTTATTTTCTTCCCTTGAAAATTCATTTTCCATTGCTTGAAGGTGATTGTGATCTTTCCGTTTTACATCAGCAACACTGGCTAAGATTAGAGGTAGAAAAATAAACAAATACACATAGGAAGTTAGAGAGAACTTCATTAAGGATAAAATAAGAGACAACTGGAGATGGTTTGGACATGTGTGGTGGAGGCCAATAAGAGTGGTAGTAGTAGTGATAGGATCATAGTTAATAAAATAATGAGGATTAGAGGTGGGCCTAAAGGATGGAGGCAATTAAAAAGAATAAGATAGCTGAATGATAAAAAAAATTCATTTAACCAACAACTATTAGGAATTGTTGTTGTTGTTTTGTTTCTTAACTGACCAAGATTCTGACCCATAAAGTATTGCCAGTCTTATAAAATTTTTCGTTCATGAGTATTTTTTTTTTTTCATATAATAATACTCTAAAAGCACGACTATATAAGGGTCCCTCCTTGATTCCTTGAACAACTTACCTCCTCGATCTGACTATCATGATGATTGATTCTAAACAACAGAAATGGTTACTCAGAGATCATTTTTGCAAGGTGAACACATTCTCAATCTTGCTAAAAATGCATTCCACGTATTTTGTTTTTGCTCCTGCTGATAACAAAGCTTCTTTCACGCTATATATTTGAGATAATCCCTTCTCTAGTCTCATCAAGTAACACAGTTCCATTAGAAGAACGATTGCCTAAAAGGTTCATGCTTTCATCAAGTAGAAGGGTCGTAGATAGAAACAGGGTACAGTTCCCACTCTTAAAGCTAAAAAGACCGTATATATTAGTGAAGTGTTATGCAGTAAGTGGTGAAGCCGCTTTGCTGTCATTCAAGAGACAAGGTTCAAAGTCCCTTCCCTCAAATTGACAAAAAAATGGCTGTGTGTCACACACACACACACACACAATAATAACATGCCTCACTTTATCTTTGAAATTTTCCTTAAAAACTGATCAGTATCTTAGAGCAAAGTGGTCACAGGCAATAATAACAGCTTGATGAAATAGTGAGTGAATATCTGAAGAAAAAGTACTAGTATTTAAAGTACTACTACCTCGACTTCCCTAACCTCATATTGATCTGTTTGCTTTAAGACCCGATATCTGAAGGTTCAAGATCTGGAACTTTCAGTGGGTAGAAATAAGAGCAAAATCAAATGTTCAGGAATGAAATATTAAGAAATGACTTTAATATATTATTGAAATCTAAATAAAAAGTTATAGAAGTACCTAACATCATGGCCTCTTCTAATGTCCGGGCCTCGAATCTATGCGGGAAGGCGTACTTTGTGTTTCCTCGATCAAATCCCTCAAAACTGTAACAAAAAGCAAAGATGCAGACAGTCCGTTAACAGAATACCATCTTTAATGTAATTTGAAGTCGGTTCTTTACCTCACTGGGAAAGCGAGGAGGCCTGGGAAGCAAGGGCTAGAACAAGGGAGATCCGAGTCTCAAAAGCTGATTGGTTGTTCCTCTGTAGAACATTCTTCCCTCTCTCCGCAGCAGCCCTGGTATCCGTGATGGACTACTTGGGTTTCGAAGCACTGTGAGAGATTGAACTGTTGGAGACAGACTCCACAGCACCAGCATTTTTATCACTTGATATCTAGAGCTATTTTTCCTTTTGATTTCTGTATCAGATAGGGCAGTTTGTCTCTGGTGTTTATTTGAGTGATAAAGCCTTTTCCTGGTAATTCATATGCCATCAATTGACTACATTCCTTCTAGATTCCAGATTTCGGCGTCTCCTCCAAGAAACTGACAAGTGACAGAAAAAATATAGACCTCCAATATAATGGCCCCACAGCTTCATTCCAGAATGGTTAATTGTGGTCATAAAATCTCCACAAATCTGACCATCAGTCTACAATTTGGATGCGCAACTAAGAACTCCAGACTTCCACCTTATGAATCTTCCCTTCTTATTTAATTCACTTCTCTAAGCCATTATCTTCCCCTTACCAGCTTCCAAATGAGAACTGCTAGCACTAGGTTACTTCACTAAATAGAAATTACAAGCAAGACCAATTCTGTCATCATTCGAAGCACCTAAAATTTCCCAAGTTAAAATCACTTGGGCCCATGCTGTTCTATTCTGTCTCAGTCATAAGCCTCTTAACCTCAGTTGTCAATGAGAGAGTGCACATCAAAATCCCTCGAAAAAAAATAAAAGCATAACTGATTAAAACTCATAGAAACTCAATGTCAATATCCATTTTTCTCATGCATCTTCTTAGGCAAAAAGCAGGGAGTTATTACAAACCCTCTACACCTCATTGTTTACAGCCTAAACCATAAATTCAATAATAATCAGCATGCAAGTCATGCTTTAAGTATATAATATGTCCATGTCATCAAAGTTTCCATGGATCTCTATCTGTTTCCTGCAGTTATCCACCCACATAAGGTGGAACTATATTTTTTTACCAAAGTTTCTATGTAAAACAGCAATTAGCTTCCTTTTTTCTGCCTTGTTCAAAGCAGCCTAAACACCCTTCTAGTAATCTTGACAAGGGTTCCTTCTGACTTGGTTTGAGTGGTTACTTCTTATTGACGTTTGAATCCAAATCAGTATTGCTTGTAAAAGTAGGTTCTCATTATCCCATCAGCTTCGGTCACTTCAGGAGATAAGCATGGATCTATGAGGCCTTCTAATGGGTCTCCATGCATCTCATGGTTACATTCTCCATCATCATCTACATTTTCCCAGTCTTATCCCCCATCTTTCTTCAAGATTATTTCCAATCTCAGTTTCTAAACATTGATTGCCAGCAACATGCAACTTATTTTCTGGCTAATGCAGCTTACCGAAAATCCTCCAAGTCACAGCATCTGGCTTCAGACCGTTCTTCCTCATCTCGCTACTATCTGATAAGCCGCCTCTTTAATTGTCGTTTACAAGCAGCATTAACAAGGATATTGTAGTTCACAATCCATGGACCAAGCCACAGACCACATGACTCATATAAAAAATCACAGGCAGCATCCAACTTCCCTGAATGGCATAAACCTCTGAGGATAGCAGCATAAACATAGTCATCATGGATCTTAGAAGGCCAGACAGTGTCATCCCAAAACCTCTTTGCCTCCTCGAGCCGACCCTCTTCACACAACCCTTCAATGATCACAGTGTAAGTGGACTGTCTGCAGAAAAGCCATTACCAGCCATCTGATTGAAAATTTCCATTGCTCCACGAGCCTTCTTGAGATTTACATAGCCCAAAAAGAACCACATTATAATTAACAATATTAGGAGAACAGGAGTGCTTAGGCATTACTCGGTGTAGAAGATCAATGGCTTCTTCCGGTTTTCTCACATCAAGAAGTCCGTGAATTATTGTAGTGAAGGTTACTACATCTGGAAACAACAAAATTCCCCTCAACATGTCATCTAGTGTCTTGCTTGCTTCAATGACCTTACCAATCTTGCAGAAACCATGAATAATAGTGTTAGGTGTGACAAATATCTCGTTTACATTGCTTCTGAAGCGTCAACACAAGCACATCTAGCTGCTCGCTTGGATGTCCACAAGACGTAGAGCACACAGAAATATATTATAGATTTTAGTCTATCAACACCATTGACCCCTAACATGAAACTCAGTTACATCCTTAGCCTAGTTAAGATCCATGTCCTCGCAAAGACCCCTCAACAAGTACTTTATATGTGGGCTCTGGTAATAAGTACCCAAACTCAATCCCATCTCTAAAAAAACTGGTAAGCCCTCATAGAACCTTTCTCCTTGCTCACCCATGAACTATACTATTATACGAAACCAAGCTCGGAAAAAACCCTCCTTTCATTATTTATAAACAATCCTCGAAGCCCCCATGATGTCTTCCAGCCCTGCAGAGCGAAGGCCCGTACACAAAATCCTCCCTCACCCACTTCCTCTGCGGCATTTCTTCTGCAATCCTAAACACATCATGAAAGAACCCCTCTCGGCATAGAGAATCAATAATATTCGCAAAAAGCCGCACCCCTAATAGACGGGTCCCCATGCTTCTCCATCTTCGTCCAGAGACTCAGCATCAACACCTTTCCACCCTCAACGCTCCTTTTTCTAAGAGTCCTTTTTCAAAACGCTCAGGGTCTCCTGAGTGACACATTTCACCAAACACCTTGCGG